>CM053503.1:134600886-134776308 GCA_028627145.1 Eidolon dupreanum
GTAATAAAACAACAGTTTAAACAATGCTCTCTTTTTCCAAATTAAAGTATTTTCTTTATTGGAATATTACTCTTATTACCAAGATAGCTGTCTTGGTTTTTCTTGTTTGCCATCCTCACTTACTGGATCCATCCTCAGCCCTTTTCTCTTCTGCTCTGTGCCCTAAGAGGCTCTGAGACACCTCTGAGAACTATGTCATTACCCAGACTTTTTTGCCCTCTGACATTTGCTGCATTTGACCAATTGTTGGACCCAAGAAAACAGAGCATGGGAAGAGAGAGAAGTTTGAGTATTTCTTTATCCTTCTTTTTCCCTTCCAGGATGAGTTTTGTCTATCTGAGGCCAGAGCTCTGTTAGATGACCCCTCCCAGCACTCTCACAAATCCAGTAACTCTGCTCTGCCCTCCCTTCAGGTCAAGCCATGATAACGACTTCCCTGGTGCCTCACCATCCCTTGTGAATTAGTTTCTTCACTCTTCCCCCCAACAACTCAAATACACCTTCATCAAACTCTTAACAATTAAACACTGTGAGCACATTGTCTATTGTCTATGTCAACTGAGATCCTGAAGGATAGCATAGGCCAGATGATTCAGGAAATGAAGTTGAAATATGAATGATAATGGAAACAGGAGAACTTTAATTACATACCAGTAAAGCAGCACAAATTGGGCCGTGGATAATGTAGAGGAGATGGGTATCAGAACGGATCCAGCAGCTAGGGGGAAAAACGGAAATTATGTCGAAGATTTTCGTTTTACTTAGTTCCAATAGAAATCAGAAAGAGATATTATCTTACTTGTCATCGTAATATAAGATTCTGGCTACGGCATGTATACAAGCAGGAATCAGTGGAAATCCTGCAAATATCAAAGAAAAAGATGAATAGGCATGTTTCTCTATATATGAAACTCCCAAAATATGTCATGAAATGTGAAACTCAGAGATAGATACTCTACAAGCAAAAATAACTCGTCACTATGTTTATTGAGTAAATATTATCCATATGGTCAAGCACTAACTATGGTAAATTGTTAGCTTATTTATATTTTCAAGTTTGTGTGTGTGTGTGTTTGTGTATAAACATTTTCTTCTAATATAAACCATTTCGAATCAGTGTATTCCAGAGTTTAAGTCCATAAATGTGCTGCCTAAGCCCAAGGCTTAGAAAAAATCTAGTATTCATATATTTTCTGCAAGATATAATTGGCCAGTATTTGGTAGATGATTACATGTGGGAAAAAGTCGAGACTGACTGTGTAAAGAAAAAGAGAAGGAAGATAGAGATGTTTTATGTATCAGAAATTTTGCACGTTTTGAGCATTCTAAATCAGATCTTTCAAATATGAAGAAATATTTTATAAAGGTAACCTGAATGCACTAATGATTATACATGTATACATAATTGTATATATTTATATTATCTGACTAGATAGACATACAAACAAAGTATAATTTCAGTTATGTTTCTGGAAACTAGTCCTACTAAATTTATTTTCAGCATTTTATATTTTGCATTATTCCCATTTTTTTTCTTTTTTAATATGCTGGATGTGTATACTGTTTGCTTTGTGAATAATACCATGTCAGACAATTTTGTTTCGAAAAAATAAATCTTTTGCATGTTCTTATTTAATAACTGATTCCTCTACTCTTAGATAAAATGATAGGTTTTTTTTTTAAAGAAACATTCTTAAAATAGAACTTTAAAGCTGGTTAAACCTAATACCCTTATTTTGCACATGAGGAAAAAGAAAATTCAGAATATTACAACGATTAGATCCCTATTTCATGATTCTAATTGTATTCTTTTAGTTACTATGTATTTAGCTAGATGCATGTTGGATTATGAAATAGAAAAAGAACATTGTCTTAATAATTGACCTGTGACTACTGAAAGCAACTAATCAGTGATATTTTATTTAAATATTTCAATTTACAGCAATAAGCAAAGGTTAATCACCTGAAATTGTTTTAAAATGATTAACAATAAATGCATTTTTATTACAAAGGAACTCTACATCCTCTGAAAGCTTTCTTAATAAGGTGAATCAGCAGGTATGTGTAATGGCACTTACCCCAGCCAAGAAAATAATACCACATTAAGTGTTGCTTCTCTACAAACACAGCCACCACGATGAGTGTATGTAGGTAGATGCCTTCACAAAGCATCCAAAAGTAGTTACAACCCATCAGGTAAAGATGAATAAACTGGAACATTTTACAACTAACCTATGAGGAAAAAAAGAAATCAATCAAAATTTAGTTATTTATGAATTCACATGTAAAGCAACATCTAGTTTAGCTCAGTTATATAGAAACATGGAATTTTCTCTCCTCAACACAAAATCTTACACACTAATGTTTCAGATTTGTAAAATCCCAGTCTTCATTCTCCTCTAGAGGTGCTCCTAAAGTTTTTAGACATTGATGCCAAAGATTTATAATGGTATACATCCAAGAAAATGTGTATATTCTAAATTTACTACATTTAGTAGATGTGTTTTTTTTTTAGTGTGTTTTAATTATTATGTAATTTTAAGTATAAAAGTTTCACACATGAAGGACTTTACATCTACTTACATTTATTTTAATTATGTCATCATGAAGGCCTTGATTATCTCATTCTGTTGAAAAAGTCTTAATAATTTCCTTAATTATAAAAGCAATTCATTAAATGTGCCAAATACTTAGAAAATCTAACATTTCATGTGTGACCAGTGTAAATACTTATTAAATAATAATCTAATGAGCCCAAACTTTATCTTATCCACATATGGAATTTGAAAGTTTCATGTAGGTAAAAACAAGAGAAAGTTAGTTTTCCTTCCTCTTTTCTTGAGGTCTCCACTTTCTCTTCTCTGTTCTTAAAGAGACAGGAAGAAGGAGGTTCAAATATAGGGTAAAGAACACAAAGAAGTAAGAGATATAGCTTACTCTCTTAACAAGGGAAATAAATTAAAAACTCTTCCAGAAATACATTGTCAATTATTTTCATTAGCTCCAATTTTCAATCTGGAACTCAATAAATATTTAGTGGCAATTATCATTTTTGAAATAAATGTGTTTTTCACTAAAAAGAAAATTGAAATTGAAATACATTGGAAAAAAATATTGAGTTATCATAAAATAGTAACAAATTTGCATATGAGTTAGCCTAAAAATATTTTAATATATGTTGTTTTATTTCACTTGTAAAATTCTGCGAGGCATGAATTTTTACTAGACACATATTTTATAGTTAAAAACTGAACTAAAGAAGTTAAATAATTTGCTTATTTTTATACAACATCAGCTACATCTTGAACACAAGTCCTATGATTCCAATTTTGTTTTTATGATGACACACAATTCCTTATAACTGAAGAACATTTATAAAGCTATTTTTTTATTAACTATATTTTCAGATTGCATGACATTAAATTTTAAATAACATGCCTTGATGTCAAACATAATATATTAGCAAAGCCTTCTCAATGATTAAAATAAATTATTTCACTATACTATATAGAAATAAGACTTCGGCTTTAAATTTTTATCTATATACTTTTTATGTATTCATACCTAATTTAGCTTTTAATTCTTAATTATGTTTAAAAAATTAATCTTATGATAAAAATCAGTTAAAGTAAATTTCAGAAAAGTATCTTTATGCCAGGCATTGATGAGAAAAACAGATAATAAATTTTCCAAGATTATTATTAAATTTTCCAGTAAATTAAAACAATTGTATACAGTTTGCAATTTTTGAATTAAACATAATATCTTTGGATATAAATATAAGATTTAAAATCTCTTGCTCTGCAGCTTCACGAGAGGACGCTGACTCTCCTTGCTCTAGAGAAATTCACTAAAATGGCAGGACATTGGCCGATTTTTTTTATATTGCTAATTATACCCCAGTGTGTTTCCTCATCCAGTGACTTTAGAGTGGAAGATATACAAAATTAAGTAATCTGGATGCACATGTGCAAACAATGAAGGGAATTTTAGAAATTTGGAAATTACCCTAAAACACACATATAAAACCCATATGAGAGTATTGTTTGTTGATCCATTGAGTGATTTCAGTAACTGGATAACTTAATCTTTAAAAAAACACTTTACGTATGCATATATATACACTTCTCCACATGTCCATATACAAAACTGTAGTATCAACATCACAAACATTATGAAAGCAGATGATTTAAAGAACTTAAATATGTTTGTTATTTATGCAGATATTTTAATTAAAATATAGCTTACAAATGCCTATAGCTTGCATAAAGCATATACATTTGTATAAGTAGATTTTTGCTTATATTTTGAAAATATAGCTTTATGTTATGACAGTCTCTGTGCTTATTATTATGTACCTTTTGATATTCATCCTAAAAATTATGCTTCCAAAGGAATGTAAGGGAATGATTTATAAATGTTTACTGAGACATGAGGACTTGGTAGAGCACTTAGAAATTTTTATGTTAATAAAACTGAACATTATATAAGAGATGTATAATTCATTTTTCTCTGGTTTTATTAACTTTTTAAAGTCAGCCTGGTAAAAAAAATATAATTTAAAATTTCCATTTTTATGTACTCTCATTTTTCTTTATTCTGTTTCTTTTTTCTAACTACAGTTAGTTGATTGATTTTTTTAATTTGATCGAGTAAATGTTATGTAGTCATAGATTCTTATATTCTAACAGCAGAAAGACTCTATTCATGAAACGAGGTGAAGATGTGTAACATAATATAAATAACTGAGGCAAGAAAACAAAGTATTCCTCCTTTTAATACTCAATCAAAATAACTTGGGGAATGATATATTTACCTTTCTAGATTATAGTATATGTATAGCTGTATATACTTTCTATATGTCAGACCTTAAAATATACATATATGAGTACTTAATTATACACAGTAAATATATCAGGACCTCTCTCCTCTCCCAACACTTTCCTGCTAACCCTTTGAATCTAAGGGGACATCTCGTTTTACTTACAGGATTTGTGGCCACAAAGACCGGGTTGTTGGCCACTGCAGTGAAATTAATGATTGTTACAACAGAGTTACAAACGAAGGAGAAGAACAGATTTTTGTGCAAAGTAATCCTTTGGCAACTTAGACTCCTAAGAGGCAAGAGAAAACGAAGGGTGATGACATCATGAAATGTTTCCACATTTTTATAAAAATCATTCAAATAAGATACAGTCACAATTCATAACAGCTGCTCTAAATCTGGAAGAGTTATTTTTTCTCCCCAAGATATACTCATGATAAAATCTTAATTAGAGAAAACCTGTAATTTCTTAAAACAGAGATAAATGAGTTGCTTTAGTACAGGTAGACATAGGTAGGGATAGGAAATTTGTCTGCACTTGGCATCTACATAAACTTCTGTTAATCTCTCAATATGATTAATATTTTAATTTATTCTAAAATTTCAGAAACTGAGATTCAGTGAAGTTAGGTAATTGATTTTAAAAAATCATACAGCGAATTAACTGAAAACTTTGGATTTGTGTCAGATTCCCAGATGATGCTCTTTTCATAATACCACAAAGATTGTTCTGTTTATATAGACTGTTTTTGGTTGTTCTGTTTATATAGTGTCTGTGTGATGGTGGTGATTATGCAGACCAACCATCAGAAAGATAACATTGTATTTAGAATAGATGAATTGATAAAAATATAGACATAGCAACCAATGAAGTTTGTTCAGCTTTACCAAATTTTTCTAATTGGCCCAGCCAGAGGTAAGATATAAGAAAATTATCACCTTTTACTGAAGGTCCGCATGTATAAAATAAAATAAAAGAACTGGCTGTATGGAATTCATATAGAAACAGATTTCAGGAAAAGGGGTCATTAAGAATAAGTAATGCTCCTTTGCAGATTGAATCTACATTCATTCTACAAGATTGTACATATGTGATTGCCTTACCTATACTCGAAGACCAACTTATATACTACCTCCTTTGTGAAGCATTTATTCGAAAGCTTATTATGGGTGAAGTTTTAAAATAATAGAAAGTAATCCATTTGAGACTAAATTAGAGCAAACATATATGTCAGAAGACATGGGAATCATTTCATCACAGAGATTTAAAAGCTTATTTTGTTTTTACAAATTTATGTAATTAATATGGTCACCATAAATAATTCACCCTATAAAACTCAAACTACTGACTTCTACTTTGAAAATTTTAAGGAAATTTTAACCTAATTTTAGCACTACATCACCTTATCTCAAATAGCCTATGAACTCAGGATATTGTAATTAGGCCAGGATGCCAAGGATTTTTATATTTAAAAATGCAAAGTTTAGGCTATATTGTCTTTGAAATTTCTTTCAGCTATAAGTCTGTAATTCTATATATAGCTCTAGTGTTTTAAAGGATCTGGAAATGAATTCATACAAATCAGTACTTATGGATTTTCAATACATGCCTTCCACAGAAGTGGGTACTATCAGGAGAGATTTCTACAAAAGGCTTCATGAACCAGATGGCTCTTGGATCGATCACTGAGTGTACAACAATCATAAACTGACAAGTATGTGAAGTCCAGCTGGAGTCCATCAAAACAGAAACAGCAAAGAACTACTAGTATTTTTATATTAGAGAGCCTTTAATTTGACTAGACTTTGCAGTACATAAGAGTAGTGAGAGAGAGGCAGGGATTAAGCCACAGAGTATAGATGATATTATAGAGAAAAGAAGGAATCTTTGAAAGCCTTTAAACAAAGGAGTGCCATGATTCCTGTTATTATTTAAGGAAATTCAACACTGAGGCAAAAATGGCTCTATTTTCAATAAAATGCCACAACAATGACACAAATACTTTGTATTCACTGAGAGTGAAGAGACTTAATGAATATGAGAAGAGGTGTAGTAGAGAAGATTCTTTTCAAATCATTTACATTATGTGTTATTTATTTCTTATAATTTATCACTCATCTATAATGAACATTATGGACATAAAAAATTGCCCACATGGTTTAATTTTTAAATGCCTGCTTTGAGCTTATCCTGTGCCTATGGAGTATAACTATCATTTAGGAAAAAAAACTGCTTATCCTTACAAATATGTATTTTTTAGTAAAAGAATTTAAATAACCATCATGGGGGAAAAATAAAATGTTTTTCTTAACTGGGCTACTTTGTCCTTTTCTGATGAACACACTTATTTTGAGGTC
Organism: Eidolon dupreanum; assembly: GCA_028627145.1. Taxonomy (NCBI): domain Eukaryota; kingdom Metazoa; phylum Chordata; class Mammalia; order Chiroptera; family Pteropodidae; genus Eidolon; species Eidolon dupreanum. Next base: position 134,608,070 of record CM053503.1, read on the forward strand.
TGTTAGTTATATATATGTATGTATGTGTGTGTATCTGCGTGTGTATGTGTGTATATGTATATACATAAATACATACATACATACATACATATATTTAAATATATATGTATCCAATAAAATTTCATAGTTTTCAAATTATGACCAAAAGAGGAAGGATTTGCTAAAATAGCCAATTAGAAATATTTGTGAAGAGTAAGCTGGAATGGAGGAAAAACTTAAAGAAGGCTTTTGAAAAAAGCAATTCGTGATAGAAGAGCAGAAAAATGAGCTGAAGAACATAAAACAAACAGCATTTATAATTGTTGATATAATACTGACATGTGAAAATTGAAAATAAGTAATATAAAATGCTTCCTGTAGTTAGTTGAAAAATAATTTTTAATTTTCTTGTGTACACTCAAACTCCCTTCTCTTCTCTTTGATGGTTTATATTTCTATTTCTTTCAGAATTCCCTCTTTTCTGATGACTCTGCTCCTCAACTTCGGTCTGGCTTGAAAGTTAAAGACTTAAAAATGAGCTGTTGATATCTATTCTCTTCTAAAGATATGATTATTGTGAGTACAGTCACACACTAAAAATGACTTCTAATTCTCCTGCTATGTGATTAAAGAATATACTGCATTTCCCTCAGTTAGATATAAACAATGCCATATCATGGGCAAAATTTTGAAATGATAGAATAAAATCTTATCATAAATTAAATATTGACTATCAAAACCAAACAAATACTTAAGAGCTCACATAAAATCATTTCAATACAGAGACATAAAGCATATTTCGATTGTTTTGCAAAATTATCCAAATAATATGATCAACCTAAGTAATTTGCCCTGTGTAACTCAAACCAAATTCTGCTGCTTTGGAAACTCTGATATTTAAGTTAACTGTCCATATTGTTGTAATAAGGTAGACCATTGCCAAATCATTTAACTTTGTGTTGTTTACATATGTCCTACTACCTACAAAATTAGCCTATAGCTATTGCTTTAGTTTTTTCCATTTCTCCCTCCAGGTTCTGTGCAACTTAAATGTAGACAGATGCTCTTTGACATACGCTTTCTATCAATGTATAGTAGTAAAAATGGCTCAGGTTTTTCTAGTGATGCATGTTGTTTTCTTCTAAACATATTCATTGACACATATAAGTACATTAGTACAAATAAAATCAACTTGTAAATGAAAACCAAAACACATGGAAAACACACTGAAATAAAACCCTAAAAATATTTGAGTATTTTTCAAATGTTAACCTACAACCAATTTTACCTGCTTTAAAATTTTAAATGTGCTTATTTTACTTAAAATATTTTTTAAATTGTTTATAGGTTTAAAGAATGTTTTACAAAAGAACTCTTCTTTCTTTAAATGTTATAATTCCTTTCTATCCTATCAGAACCACAGAATAGAAAATGTGGTTAGTAGGTCTGGATAGTTTCCATTTCATATTCTCTCTATATAATTATTTTTGAACATTATTTCAGTATGTAATTTTGACAAGCAGAGTTATAGAGGCAGTTGATGTAAACGTGTCAACAAAACCATTACACTTCATGCATAATGTAACTATGTCTTTTGATTCTACTGTGGAGCAAATAGAAGTTAGTATCAATCAGTACATGTAGCTCAGAGTGGGTTTTGAAACCTGTCTTGAAAGTGAATCTGGACTGTGCCACCTACAAACAGTATGACTTTGGGCAAGTTATTTAAAAACTCTAATTCTCACTTTTCTCACCTATAGTATAGGGAGAACAATATTACTTCATAGATTTGGCTGTAAGATTAAATGAGATAAATCATATCTACTGCATAGTCTAATATCTAACACATAGTAAACACTCAGTTAACTATTATTTTTTAACATAATTATCATGTGACTGATTTTAATTAAGTTCTCTAATGGTTTATTCTCACAAATAATAAAATAGCATCATAGTTCACTTCAGTGATATAAAACTGCCCATGTTTTAAGTAGTGCAATGAAACAGTCAATTGTCGTCTTTTGTTATAAAGCACAAGAATTTAATATTAGAAAGACCATTTCCATATGATGAAGGGTAATAGATTAAGCAATTCAAATTAACTTCCTAAGGAATTTCATCCTTCCCAGTGTTGTCTCCAAATTACTTCTTCTATTATCATTATGACCTCAGGTATTATGCTGTTCCATATTCAAAGTTCTGCCATAGTATGGATAAAATACTTGCCTTTGTTTTCCATTAGATTTGACATGAGTAGTATGGCTATCTTTTGTGTACTGGATGGAACCTTGAGTTGATGGGATCACCTGGTTATGTATGCTACAAAGAGGAAATGACCTACATCAATAGTTCTCTTTTGAAGGCTGCTGGTGATCAATTTGGCCAGATTAGAAAGAGTACAAGTGTTTAAACCAAGATATACAATGAAAGTCTCTCTGGAGAGGAAATGGTTGTTCTTTCTCCATCATGCTCCTTCCTCTCCTGCTTCTGCCTTTCAGGGCTGCTCATTTAATATAGCAGAAAAGTATGGGTTACATAAGGAACAGACATGCTCATTTTGGGTGGCCAACTGGATTTCTCTCATGTTTGAACTGCCCTAGTGCAAATCTTTCATCTCTTAACAGACAGGAAACCAAGAAAAGAAACAGGCTTCTTGAATGCTTGGATTCTTGCAGTCAAAAAATACCCTTTTAGAGATAAAATTCATAATAATAGCAGCCACTATTTATTGAGCCCTTAGAATATCTTAGGCACAGAGATAAGACTTTATGTTCATTATCTCATTTAACAACGCCTTCGAAGTATTGTTATCTTTTAATAAAATTGAGGTGGATTGCTCAAGATCACAATCTTATTAAGTGATCTACTCAATTTGATTGTTGAAGTTTTTAAGAAAGTAAGAAGACTTTTGTACCTTATAATATTCATTTAGTTGCTTGTAAGTATTTATTGTAGAATAAGTAATAAAAAATGCACTGTTTCTAGACATTGGGGAAATAGTTGTGAATAACACAGAACAAGACCCTGATCTCGTGTTACTCATGTGACAGTGGAGAGTAGATAGACATGTCAATTATATAATGTAATTCCAGATAGTGTTATATGCTTTTTATAGATTAAAATAAGATTGAGAAATGGAGTCTATGCCTGATATTGTCTGATTTTGGAAGCTAAGCAGGATCGGGCCTGGTTAGTACTTGGATGGGAGACCACCTAGGAATACCAGGAACTGTAGGTGTTAAAAAAAAAAAAAAAGATCGAGAAATAGATAAAGACTGTGGCCAGAGTGAGAGGAAGATTCAAAATATAACTGGAACAGAGAAGTTAAGGGAGAAAAAGCATTCCAAGCACGGAAGAATGAATGAGTCAAAGTTAAAAAAAAAAAAAAAATGTTTAAAGGGTAAAGTTTTTGAGAGGAAAAAAAGGGCAGATAATGTGAATAGAGCATAAAGGAAAACTCCACAAAATTTCCTGAATGACTTTTTGATTCTGAAGCTCATACTCTTTTGTGTTAATCTTAATGTTCCATCAGCAATTGTTAGCAGCATAATATCCAATCATTCTTCATTTTTGTTTTTTCCTAATTACTAAAAAAGATGTTATAGTTTGTGAGGTTTACTTTGACTTTCTCCTTGTATATGGTCATATCTTTGGGTAATTTCTAGGAAAATAAACTGTGTCTACAAGAGTGGAAAACCAGATTGCAATATATATTATATATTGGGGAGAAAAAAATGTTACATTATTTATGTTCTCTATTTTAAATTACAAGGTTTTAATCCATTCAAATTTCATGCTTAAATAGCGCTTATGTTTCAACTTGCTCAAGCAAAATAGATAAAATAAACATACAGAATTTTCATATTTATTAAAAATAATAACAGAAATATATGATCTTTAACATATTGATAGCTTTAATAATAAATTTATGTTTAAAATCATTTCAAATTCTTTAATTCAGATATTTACTTCAGATTTCCATACCTGTGATCTTCTTCATAAACCAATAATAGCAATTACATTTTAGCAAAACTTGTTGTTGCTAGAGTAAATCCATTACTTCTTGCACCACTCTGTCATTATTCAAATCTAATACTCTAATGTGGAAATGCAGTGCTTTCATTACATAATTACAGCGGACATATTTAAAAAGCTTTCCAACCAAGACTCATATTACTGAATAGGAATGTTTTCAGCTCTCAACACATTCAGTTTGAAAGGAATACATTTTTAAACATATTAAGATTCATTAATTTAGAAATAAACCTAATGAGTATAGTCTAATAAAACATTATATGAAAAACTATAGTTAATTATACTATACCCAATGTTAAGTTGGAGGGAGCCTGGGATGTGTACAACAGAATAGAATATATCTCAGAACTATTATGCTTATAAACAGAGCTGTAAACTTACAATGAATGAAATGTACCACATGAATGTACCATCAGACTTGAAAAAGCAAGACTGATCCTGGCTTGACACTGAGAGGTATGTTATTCAGGGACCCCCTAGATAATTATTTCTAAACTTAGTCATTATCAAACCTCTGACAGTGCAGATTTGCCAGATTTTAAAAAAACTTAAGTGAAAATTCTCATTTGCCAAAAACAGGTACATCAAGGTATGATTTGTATAGTAAAACTCTTTGTTCTCTATGTCTCAATGAATTTCTTTAAATAGATTGTTTTATTTGAAATGGATTTAAAGATTGAATTGTGAATAGATTTTAGGAGAAAAATTATAGTTTAACAAAGGGTAGGAGGGAGGAGAAGGTAGATGGGGAAAACTATAAGCGTTCTAATTCAAGAGATTTGTGAAGAAACTGGAAATGAGATAAAAGTTCACAATATTGATTGAGTATATTCAGATATGATCTTAGAAAAAAAGTGAAAATTTGTGTCACTTGTCCTGAAAAGCAAACATATAAGCATTAGAGGATTATTAAATTGAGAAAACTTTGGCCTACCAACTGGATAGATTTTTTTTTTTTGTTCTGAATTTTACTTAGGACCTTATTCCAACTACCTAGAAGTGATATTATTGTCTATATAGTTCTAAATATGCTTTAAAATGGTTTGGAATTAGTTTCTGAAATGTCACCAAATTTAGATGTTTAAAAAACACACACACATTCCTCATACAAATCAGATGTTAGATGTGCTCTTTTATACGCAACAAAATGGAGCCCATTGTTTGGGTTGAAAGTAAGAGCAAGATTTGCTATGCTCTCAGATTTTAAACAACAATTAAAACATGATTTATAACTAATTCCAATAAAGTTAATTTTTTTTTGTCTAAAAGTTTCTGCTTTATTTTTCCAAGGATTATTATGAGCAAGAGTCATTGCCTCTCAGGGCTGGGCAAATCCCAGCAGTTCTGTCTCTTTCTCTTCCTCTCCCTTTCAGTTCCTGTTCTATCTCCCACCCTTTAATTGGCTCTAATGTAAAACTAAAGTGTTGTCGGTAAAAACTGTTTCATGTTCTCTGTTTCTAATTTAAAGCATGGGTGAGTAGTAGACTTTTTTCTCTCTCTAAATAAAAAAATAACAAACCATACCCCAAATCAACTTTTGTATGATTCTTGGGTTTTATTAGGATGGATCAATGATCCTCAATTAACAAAATGAAAAAGAAAAAAGTTACCTTTACCAAAGACTAAGCAAGAATGACCACAGTATGAGAACTGGATTAAGAAGTAGAAAGAGCTACCGATATTGTTTTTATACACAATGATTTTATGTAAAACATCATCTTCTCTAGGAATTAGTTGGAAGAAAACTGGAATTTCTATTGCTCCTGATGTCATTAACCATTAAATTCAGCATTTTCTGAGGTGGGCTTTATCATCCTTCAATGTAGCTTCAGAGTCTCTGATATTGTTTTATACAGATGCGTTTGCTGATTAGAATTTTTAGGAGTCTTAGTCTGATGATGGAGACAACAAAAGCCAGACAAACAAACACAAGGGACTTGTCCAAGGTCATGATAAGTCATGGGAAGTCAGTCCTAGAAAAAGTATCCAAGTCAGTTCATGTCTTCATTTCTCAAAAATTTAGTAAGTGCTTACTATGAGAAAAGTCCTGGGATAAGCCCTGAGATGTGTAAAAAACAAACAAACAAAAAAATAAAAAAACAATGAAAAAAAGAAAAGCAGAGATGATTTCTGCTCTCATCAAGCTGACTTTGGGACATTCTTTTCATTACTTTCTGTTTTAGTGGACAGTTGTTTTTCATAGATAGGGGCTTTTGCTATTTTAGTAGATAGTTCTGGAGAGTACATATTAGAAGTGTCTTAAAATTGAAGACTATGAATTCTTTAATATAATTTATTTAAGTACTGAGTAAGCTACATGATATCTTATGGGTATAAAAACAGTTTTATTATTTTTGACTAATTTACTTTGCTACAAGTTTTTCTGATAAAATTAGACTACTAATTTGGTTTATAATTTTTTTATTCATTATTTTTCTATATGAACATTATAACAATTTATAAATGTGGTACATACTAAAGTAGAAATTATGTTCTTTAATTTTTTTTTAAAGAGTCTACCAGTATAAGATGTCTATCAGGGCTAAATATTTACTCAAATCTTTTAATGGACTAATTAGGAAGAGCGATAACTATGCCAATAGTAGACAATGTTTTCTAAACTACACACTATTTAAAGCTACAGATATACTATCTCAGCCCTTATATCAAATCTATGATATAGATACTAGTAGAATCTGAATTTTAAAGATGTGAACTTTTGAGGATTAAGAAGCGAAAAAACTAGTTCCATGCATTGCAGCAGGTGAAAAAGGTGGAATCTGAGAGCAGATGTGCCTTTTTAGAGAATATACTCTCAAACACTTTCCTATACTGAAGACTGTCTAGACACATAAAAGGAAGTACTTAGTGCTCTGGCTGGGTCTTAGTTGAAGAGGGTTTCTCATGTTTTACCTAAAGCCTGAGAATGTGTAATAAGAGAGAAAAATTAATTTGTAGCGTTGCTTCTTTCTGTTTAAATTCTTCATTTTTAAAGCAAAAAAAAAAAAAAAAGACAATTAAATTCCAATAAAATCACTAAGCCAAACAGAGAGAACACAGATCAGTAGGAAGCCCTGGATCACTTAGTCAGCCACATAGAACATATGTAAAATTAAGTGTTGGGCTGGATAATCTCTTCATTTATTATGGTTTACAATATCTACCTGTTGAAATTCTATCCATTCTTCAACATGTTTCAATGAAATTATCACCCGAGGAATCTTCCAATTCGATTTCTTTTTTTTTTTTCCATTGCACTTTGAAGCTCTACAAACAATATGACTTTGGGCGAGTTATTTAAAAACTCCAATCCATGTAATTAGTTGAAAACTTTAAGTTTTTCTTTTGTGTAGAGGCCACGAACCAAATTCTGTATATTGGCAAGAGCTCATTTACTTTAACAAGGTTTTGCCCATGTACCATGCTTCACATCTTTTTTTAAAGCATGGGATTTAGCAAACAAGTACATGCATTTATTGTATACAGTGCTCTTAGTTTTTTCCAAAATTGCTTTTGTTTTGAAAAAAAAACAACAGGACTATTTCTATGTGAAACTTGACAATATTTGGGGAAATCAATTTTTTAGCCTTTCTTTTAAAATGAGGTATGAGTCTGTAGAGTATATCTTTAAAACTAAAGTACTTAGTATGTATATACGTATGATGTCAATTTTTAAAAAATATTTTCCATAGAGAAATAAATTCTGAAGTTTAGAATTTTAAGCCTTCAATTAAATATTATATTTTCTTATGAGTGTTTGTTGAGGAGTATTTGCTCTTTTAAATATAATATAAATGTAGTTATAAAAATATTGAACCAGATTACCTTTCAATTCTTAATCAGTAATAAATATAATTTATCTGTGCAGATTGCTTTTAGCTTGTAAGGTGCTTTCACAAATGCTAACTTAACTGATAATTAAAATTATGCATTTTGACTTTAAAGAATTCTTTCAGTATGTTTGTCTTTATTAAATTACTTCTCATTCATAGACTTGGGCTTGGCAATGGCATTATAGGTCATTAGATCCAGCTGTAAACCCAGTATGAGGATCACCCATTTCTAAATTCCTGATAGGTTGACATCTAATTTCCGTCTGAAAATCTTGAGTGATGGGAAGGTCAGTTGGTCAATTGGTAGTTCATTCTATTTTGTTTAGCTGTTAGAGTCTTTTATTTTTCTTAATTAAACCAGATGTATTTTCTCTTTATATTACACAAACTCTATTTCCAATTATAGTCATTTGGATTCTATTGTGTCCCCTTTAGCTTAACATTCTTGGTACCTTGATTCCCTGATCAGTTAACATTATTTTCTTTAATTTCTTTACTATCCTGATATAGTGATTTTTATGACATCCCCCCTTTTCCTCTTACGAAGTCGCTCCATAGTGTACAGGGTGAATGACTGGCCTGATTAGAGATTTGGAATTGAATACTTTATATTTATTGATATATACTGGCTTGTAGCATTGTTTTCACTTGACAGTCTTACTATTGCCTTAGTTCACAGAAAGCATTTGTTCAATTAATCAGAGACTCATGAAGAGGCTTTGTTCATTTTACATTTGGCTTTATCGAATTAGTTCAGGACTGTATTTATATCTTTGCTAAATTCAGATTTGTTTGGTGCCATAGAGCTTGGAATTCTAAGAGACTATTTTTCTCTTTTTGGCTACTAATTTTGGCATGAGATACAATTGCTATACTTCTTAGCTTCATGTCCTTTAGAAATTTAATATGTTTGAATAGTTTGGGCTACTACATGCAAATTAAGTAATTGTTTTATCTGAAGCATCTTAGCTGTATTAGTTTTAAATCTGCAGAGATGGTGATCTAACTCCATGTCTACTGCAACTAGTTACTGTTTCAGAAATACTGCAATAAGGAGTTCAGGAAGATATTCCTTAGAAAATGATGCTAAAATTTGGATCTGAAAGATGACTACATTTAATGAGCTTAAGAGGTGGGAGAGAATAGGCAGAATATTCAATTATAGGGTATGTTGATGGTTTTGTTTTTTAAACAAATCACAATAAGAAGTTTAAAATCTTTAAAGCAAAGGATGAAAAATCAGATCTATATTTAATCTAAATCTTTGAAAATATTCTGGCTGCATTGTTTAGAGTTGAATGAAGATGATGAAAGTAGACTTATTGAGGCTGGGTAAGACAAGACTGGCAATGGTGGCAGTCAAGATGAAGCAAGTTGGATAGATTAGAGGGATATTAAGAAGTTAAATCCACAGGGTATGAGGAAAGAATAATTGGGAAGAAAACTGAGAAGATGTCACAGATTACTCCTAAATGTCTGGCTAATGCAACTAGATTGCTGGTGGATTATTTGTAAAGATGGGTCACTCTGGAAGAAAAACTGATTTCTGTTAGGATGAAGTAGACGTTCTCAATTTGTTATGAAAATGTTGATTTTGAGATACTTCTGAGATGATGTATTTCAAGAGCCATAAAAAGATATATATCCTTTGACCAAGATATCCCATGTCTCTGGGAATGTAGACTAAAAACAATAGTGCGAAATATAGAGAAAAGTGTGTCTGAAAATGTCCACTGTAGTGTTTTATATTAATAGGAAACATTTTAAGCAGTGTTAACGCTCAAAAATAGAGGAATGATTTAATAAACTTTTGTCAATTTACTAAAAAAATATTATTTAGCCAATTAAACAATTGTTTTAAAACTCTATAGTGACAACAAAGGTATCCATTTTATGATGCTAACTTATAAAAATAGTTAAAATAATTAGTACTTTACAATTAAAGCCGTGTAAAAACATACATACGAAATAGAATTAGAAAAATATAAATAATTGCTCAATAAGATATTAGAATTACAGGTGTATATATTTTTTTCTTATTTAAAAATTAGTAACTGGCTTTAAGTATTAGATTTTTAAAAAGTATTACAAATTTAAGTGCTAGTCTAGTTTCTCAAGATTATAGTTTGTTTTTAATTAAGGTTTGCATTTTTTCCTCAAGATTAGAAAGATTTAAAAGTTATAACATTTTCCAAGAAATTTGTAAGAAGTCTTAAATAACTCTTATGATTTCTTGTTTATGGCTTTAGGGTAGAGGCTGGTCTACTTTATATTCAGTGATAGTTGTAAAAGTCTTCGTGGTAAAAAAAATATATATCTTAGCTAATATTAGTTACACAAATCAATTCTCTAAGTTTGTTTATATGTGTGGTAGATAAGTAATTTTCATAAACTAAAAAATCTGAGTTCTAAAGTACTGCATAGATTTTTTGGGCAATTGGTTGCATCAATTTAGTTCTAAGAGCCAAAAGAGTCATATTTTCAAATTTAGATACTTTGTATTTTTAAATTGTAAAAATTTTATTTTCAGGAATAAAGAAAAAATAAACTATATCTTTCTTAAACTATTTGGTCATTTTATTATACTAAGAGAGAATTCGTAATTTTAATTTCGTTTTGTCTTAAAATTTAGTAAGTTAAATATTAATCCAGTTTTACTGCCATATTTTACCAAGAAGTTTCTTAACATCAGCAACATTGTTAACTTTATTAACTAGCACAAATAATATATCACTGGACCTGAGGACTTAAATTATTTTCTAAAGTGACAATTTTTAAATAATTTTCCATTTTTTAGAACATATTTTTAATCTATTAAACAATCATAATGAAGTTTTTCCTATTCTGAAGATAATTTTCACTTCAAAAATCTTGTATAAGCTGAGTATATTCAAGAGCAAAGACATGAAGTTTTAATAACATATATAGAAATGACTGATAGGACATAACTAATTATAAAGGCAGTGACTGAGAACTGGCAGTTTATTTGTTTTCAGCAATAAACTTTTTGTAACTTGTCAAATATAATATAGTAAATTTATCTTTAAGGAATGTTTTTCATATTTTAGGATAAAAATTTTCAACTTATTTTAATCCTTTTTTACAGAATTGACTAATGAAAATATTTTGCATTTAAAAATGTACATGATTGTTTAATTAACTTTATTCAGAGTGGAGTTTTTAATCACTCTAAAATCACTTTCTAACCCTAGACAATATCATAAATAAAAAGTGCCATTAAAAAGTATCCATGTGGAATCTGCAAAATAACTAATGTTGGAGATTCTTAAGAAGGTGTAGCTTTCCAAAAAGTAGCAATTCTGATACAATCTCTAAAACCCACAATTCTGAACCCATAAGAGATAAGTTTGTTGGTTTGTATATTATTTGATGAACTCTGAATATTTGATGGAATATGCGCTAAAAGCTGGTGTTCCAGTTACATATGTACCTAACATTGAACTGCCTGATAATTTCTTGATTTGGATTGTTTTTATGTGCTACTACTCTATTTGGTTCTGAAGTTAATAATGGTTGAAGATGATTTTTGGAGATGATTTTTGGAGAAGAGGAGGAAGAAAAAGAGGGAGGGGGAGGAGGAAGAGAAATGAAGAAGAGGAAGAAGAAGGGAAAGAAGGCAATGTTGATATGGATTCAAGGAAATGTAGCTAATCATTCTTCACATTGCATTATATAATTATTGGTGGTGATCAAAATTATAAAAACCATGATAATGCATAAAATAATATATGCAGGTTTTGGAATTTACTTTCCTATAATTAAAAAAAAGTATTCGTTGAATCAAGAAATTGGAGCTAACTCTCCCTCTTCCCAAAAAAGGAATCGTAGTTTCAAGTAAAATTTAACTATTTTAATGATGACAACTTCTAATCAGCAAGACTAACCTAACCATAAGATATTGAGATTATTATTGTCATGTATATTAAATGCCATTGCTATCATTCACACAAAATACCAATTTTTATAATGTACTATGTATACTAATATTAAAGTTGACCAAAAAGTTAAAAATTAAATTAAGAAGGCCTATAATATTTGACAGTTTCCAAAGCAAGTACAGGTTTCCATACTGATTTTGGCTCCCTTCTTACAACAGGACTTCATTCTTATATGTCTACTAATTTTGTAAAGTTGGACTTAAGATATATCATCAATCTCCTCTCTAAGTATTTTACAAAGTCAAAATATGGCTAACATATTTCAAATTATTTTAAATATCCAATTTATTTTAAACATTATAAATCTATATTTGACATATTTTATCAGCATATAATATAAACACATACATGACACTGTATTTGCCAAAGACAATGACAAATTTAAAAAATATTTTCTATGTACTTACTTGAAATAAAAGAATATGCCAAGTGAGATAAGCAGTGATGCAATAGATAATCCATGTCCAATTATAGTCAGGTAAAACAAATTCCGTGCAGTCTATAATTCATATGAATAAAAAAATTAAAGCTCATATCAATATTATAATACTACAAATGTAGAAGATCCAATTCAATAGAATAAATTATATATTTTAAGATATGATCTATTAGCCTTATCATTTAGCTTGCAAATCAATACATGCCTGAACACATCTGGAATGAAGAATATCTATGCAAATTTGTCGAAGAACATCAAAATTTATAAATTGTATGCTTTTATTATTTAAGAAATTAGCACTCATATATTAACTATATAAAGGAATAATTTGATTGACCTAGGTTGTATAATATACAAAACCAGAATTTTACATTTTGGAGGACATTAACAATTTTCACTCTTACTTTGTGTACCTTAAATCAAACGCTATTTGATGATTTTCATATTGTTGTTTACTTAAATGTCAGATAAGGCTTTCTTTCACACTGGGTTTCTCTTTTTCCTTTGACAAATTTGAGGCTCTGAGGGAAATCTCAATATAGTAATTTATAAGAGCCTATAATCTGTATAAACATATTCTGACTTTATCCTATTTTGATTTTTCTTAATGATTTTTATTTCTCTATATTCTATTTATTTGTAATTTACCATTTAGTGCTTATTTTTATCATTCTTTTCAAACCCTACTCTGAATAACCAAAAAAATATATGATTTATAATTATAATGATAGCTGACAGTTATCAAGTGCTTACTACATGCTCATTAGTTTTCTAAGTATTTTCCTTGTATTAAGTCAATCCTTATAAAAATCCTGAGGGTGAGTTTATAGTGTTCTGATTTTATACACAAGGGGTTTATGGCTTGCTTAGGGTCACATAGCTGGTAAGGGACAGAAACACGAAGTCAGATATCAGGAGTCAGTTTTAATCACTGTGACAATCTGCCTCTATATATACACACATGCAAATATATGTAGGCATTTTCTATTAAAGCTTTATGGTTATGACAACCTGTGACTAACCTTGACTTAATGTAACCAAGTGAGGGTGACCTAGTAGCTAGTCAGAATGAAAGTCTTCTGCTGAGGGACAGATAGAAACTGTTTTAACTCTGCTGGTCTTACTCTTGTATACTTGAGCACAATTCCTGAACATAATTCTAGAAAGTCCACCACAAATAAAAATTTTCCTTTTTCTTACACTTCTAAAGTGTGTGTTTTTTTTTCCTGTAGAACATTTGAAACTCCATACTGAGACATTGACTTATAAATACAGTATTACCTAGCAGAATTACTTCATCAGTGTAACAACAGAATCAATAATAATTATTTCTACAAAGATATTTTGCTTACTGTTCTTCTCAAAGTATATTACAAAAGGCTTTACAATAGAATGGAACACTAGCTAAAATTTCTCCAATAATGTATTGTTAATTAGCTTTTAAATTAAATTAAATTAAATTAAATTTCAATTATAATTATTAATTACCGTCACTTTCTCCTCTATGTCAACATTACACTGGGTGTAATTTGTCCATGTTCTGTTGCTGTCTGGATGTCTAAACCAGTTTCCGTTTTGGTCACAGATCTTTGTAACTTTCTCTTTAAAATTAAAAAGGAAAAAAAGAACAGTAAGTTAGTTACCCTAAGGTTTATTAAATAAATGTAAAGGAGATTATATGTAAATTTCTGCTATTACCTGAAGGATCAAAGTCCTGAAAGTAATCAGGACAATGCTGCATTGATTCTGTTCCTGCTGCCACATCATTCCAGCACAGCCAGCCATCCCAGGTTCTGTTGCAGTAAATGCCTTAGGGGAGAGTAAAAATTAGGGATGCTAACTCCTTCTAGGTATACATGAAGAAAAAAGTCTTAATGGTTTCACACTGACATGGAATAAAGACTGTCTACTGAAAATAAAGACATTATATAAAATCTTGTCATGCACTGCTTAACAATGAAGATACATTCTGCGAGATGCATTGCTAGGTGATTTTGTCTTGTGCCAGCATCATAGGATGCACTTACACAAACCTAGATGATATAGCCTTCTACACCCCTGGACTACATGATATGCCACCTTCATATATGCAGGTCATCGTTGACTAGAATGTCATTATGAAGTGCATGACTGTACAGCAATTACTTGAATTTTTTGCCAAATAATTATTAGAATAATTAATTCCTAAATTAAATTTAGAAATATCTGAAAAATACATGACAAGTTTAGCTGAATGTTGTATTTGATGTTTATTTTAATAGATTTGCATAGCAATCTCAGAATTAATCTGGCCCTCATGGGCCAGATTGACCTAAATAAGGATTGGCCTAAATATCTAAATAATTCTAATTTTAAAAAAATATATATTCAAATAATCTCTTTTCTTTCCTGTGATTTTCAAATACTTATTTAAATAGCTTGATTCCATAAATTACTAAATAAAATACATTTTGTAGCCTATGAGAGAAAAAATTTTCCGATATTTTAGAAAGCTTCTCCAACAAGTCCTTTCAATTTATTGCTCCAGAAGATTCCATCTGATTAGTGACAACACTGGCAGTATAATAAATTGGAAGGTCCAGAATTTTTCAAACTGTGTTATATAGCATTAGAGTGAGATATGAGTAGTGTTCCATTAGAAAATTTCTGTGGTCAAATAGAGTTGGGAAACACTATGTTAAAATATAGTTTTTTTTATTGCAAGACTTCCTAGAATAATCAAAATTACAAAGTTCTAGTAAGAAAATCTATTATGTAGTGATCCTAAATTTGTCACAAAATTATAATACCCTCATGCAGCTATTCCTACTGTTCAACAATTATATTTGAAACCTACTTTTACATATATCTAGATGATCTGGAAGGGTTTAATTCAATAGTTTTAAGCTAATAACAGATTTTTGTGGAATTAAGTGAAAAGTTGAATCTTAATAGTATTCAACAAATACTATTCTCACAAGCAAGTTCATTTCGACAGTTACAAATAATAATCTACTTTTAACATTTTATTTACATAAACATTATATATTATATTATCAAATATTTTTCCTAAAATGTTAAGATCTTTGTTTCTACTGATAGTTTAAAAATTTAGATATATCTAAACTCTTTATATTTTGCTTTGTTTTATTGTAAATTTTTCATTTTATATTGTGAACATAACCCTGTCTTGAGGATTTCCAGATTAAATGCAGGTCCTATTTTTGTTTTTGTTTTTTTTGTTTTTGCTAAATCTTAATGAAAACAGAAGCAGTTAGACTTCACTAGCTCTACTACTAAATGTACTTTTCAAAGTATAGTTTATGCAAAAATAAATTGTTTGTCATTTTATTATGCTAACTCCTATCAAGCAGCTTGTTAAAAAAAATAGAATTACATAAACTGAAGATCAACTGTCACGTATTTAATTCAAGACATATATTTGATATTTTAAATATTTATACAATAAAAGTGTTATAAAAACATCCCTGTTGCACATATTTGTATTAGAATTTTATTAAAAAGATAAATTATGTCATAAAATAATCTTCAAAATATATAATTAAAACTGCCCACATACCAGAAAAATTATCAATGAACTCATTTTTAATAATGGACCAAAGAAACTCATAATGATGTAATGGGGTGGTTTTCTTTTAAAAAAAAAATCAAATGCATTTAAAATTAAAGTCATTTACCTTCTGTTTGTTGAATGGAGTCGTGCATAATTTTCTGGTAACATTCATATTGAGCCGTCATGATTTTATTTCTAGTAATACCCAACTGATTTGAGTCATAAGTGTTCTCTTCTAATTCTGCTATGACAAGAATCTAAGGAATTAGAAAAAAATAAAACTTCAGAATTGTGAAAATGTCTGTTGTAGGCAATCTGTCACAGTGGAAAATAGTCAGTGCAGTGATGTCCTGCCTGGTCACCTTGCTCAAGGGGGAAATCCCTGATTGGTAGTGTTTGCCAGTTTCCACAGTAAATATCTCCAATCTTGTTCAATTTTAAGCAACCAATAAGACATTGCCAATGGCAGAGTAAGGAAAACAGTTGACGCTTGGCTCTCTATAGAGGCTGGCCCTACACATGTGTTGTAGAATGCAGACTGAGCTACATTCAAAATCTACCACTGCTTTTTCAACTGCTCTGTGAATGTAGGCAAGATATTCAACCCATAAGCCTCTGCTTTCTTATTTTAAATGGGATAAAATAGTATCACACTAACAGAGGGAATTATCTGTCACCTGATAATGCTCAAAATTGTTGTCATTTTTATAATTTTATTTTGATAAAATAATAAGTTCATTTGTGATGTAGGTAAATAGAATTTTTGTTGTGTGCGTGTCAATAAAGGCTTTCATATGCACATCAAATACAAGGTATATATTTATGTTCTTCCAATTTAGTAACACTATTTTAAGCTTCACTTCCACTTTTATATGACATTTTCCCCATTTTATAATGGGAAGCATGTATAAGTCTCTCTACAACTTTATTTCTTCTTAATTTTTGCATTATTTCTATTGGCTATTTTCCATAAGTAGTGATCTTTCTACTCTTATTTTGTCTCGTATTCTTGGTTTTCTGTTCTCCAGCAGGTAGTTAAATTTGGTATAATCTAAATAATAATATTCCCTCAGTGTGTGGCACTACTCAAGTTTCACCATCAACTGACCACTATTTAAAAGTAACTCTTTCATTCTTTGATTGGTTTGAATTTCCTAATAGAGATTTATGCAGCAGTTGCACTGCACAAGTAATAAATAATATTTAACAACATCAAAAACATTAATACTTTTTTCTCCTGCTTTTATAAAATTTATAGAAATGCATAAAATCAATATCATTTTTTAATCTTAAATTTAAAAAAACTTAGATTTACACACTGTCTGAGAAGTAATCACAGTTTCTTAACTCACAATCATTGGATTGGTAATCTGTTATAGAATTACCTGCAGGAAACCAATGTTGGCTGGTACAGCTCATTGGCACACTCAATAGAGATGTGTGAGCTGAAGAAACAGGAGTCCTGTTTCTTGAATTCTAGTCTGTTTACCCAAGATAACATCTAAGAAGTGTAGAATTTGAACCGCTCCTGGATTTGAGAATGTTTTCAAATACAAATGCTGACAGGAATGTAGCCTTGCTTTTTTCCAGTTTAGATTTTCTATATTTTTTTTGAGTTTCTTGAATCTTTGTGGGGTTTGCTTGGAAAACACCACAGGAAAATTATTTGCTGTCATAGAATTAGATGAGATTACTTTTCTCAGTTTCTCTTACATATAAAAAGAGACAGTCACGGTTTTAATGTAAGACAGAAAACTCTGAGCAAAATATTTCTGTAAATAAAAATGAAATGTGTCCCCTTCAGTATAGCAATTGATTTTGGTCATTCTTAGTCTCCACCTCCAGCCCAACATTGCCTGAATAGACATGCAGAAATGAGCATGAGTGCACATGCTCATGTACACACTTGCCTCAAACTTAGCATCAGTGTCTGCCAGAAAATGGACACTTGATACTTATTTGAATGAATAAATGAAGACATTAATTTAAAACTTAGTGCATGGTTCTGAATTGCTTTTTAATCAATATAAGTCAATCAATTGGTAGAATGGGAGAAAAATCTGC
This sequence comes from Eidolon dupreanum, assembly GCA_028627145.1. Classification (NCBI taxonomy): domain Eukaryota; kingdom Metazoa; phylum Chordata; class Mammalia; order Chiroptera; family Pteropodidae; genus Eidolon; species Eidolon dupreanum. Next base: position 134,625,932 of record CM053503.1, read on the forward strand.
ATTTTTAATAGTTCTAACTCAGAATCAAGTCTGGTTGAAAATATTTTATCTACTGTGTATGACTATACTATAGAGCCATTCTATTTCTTTTTAAACTCTGATAATTACTTTCCTCTGATGTCTTGCATATTTGTATTTTTACCTTCCTCACTTTGACATCTCCCTACCCAACTGCACCACCATAGTACTTGCTAAGGGATAAAAAGACTTAAAATATAACTGAAAAGAAATAAATTATCATTGTGTTGATTGGATATAAAAATGTACTTAATTTATGCATCAAATAACAACATGTTAGCTTGCGGCAATTCACCTTTATCAACTATAGATATATTGGAAGTTAAAACAGAAATAATCATAAATAGGGAGATATGTTCGAAAAGTTTATGCTTACCATAAAAAAAGGTAAGAGAAACAAAAAATACAGCATACACTTTTTCTCCATCATTAATGCCAAAATGAAATTTGCTATGTAATATAAACCAAACTGCAATAGAAAATGAAAAAATATGATTTATTAATATTTATGAAATAAATATACATGGTTCTCAACAAAAAAATTTCTTTAAAACTACTCAATAATTTTGCTTTAAGGATTTGATTAATAATCTTGAGTATTACAAATCTAAGAGCACCATGACTTAAAATACTAGAGCTTAATTAAATACATTTTAATTTAATTTAACTAGTTTTGCAAACAGGTAAACTTGCACATATATTTTTAGTAATTAGAAACATTTTGTTTACTTTTTCTTTACCAAAATTGGGATAAAATGATTAAAGTATCATAATAAAGAGTTTTACAAGAACATAAAAGCACAAATTTTGATAGCATATTTACTATAAAGCTTACCTTTATTTCTTATAAATATTAATTTCATTATTAATTTTCTGAGTCCAATAATTTAAGGAGGAAATTGCTCTTGGACCAATTTATTGAGAATTAACATCCATATTTAATTAAAATGGACTTATAATTTAATAGAGATTATTCTTCATTGAGGATTCAATTGTTTTTTAACCAGAAAATTAAAAAAAAAATCTCCCTAAGTCATTTACATTATTAAAATTAGGTTACAGAATTTGGACAGTACCAAATAAAAATATTTCTGTTAAATATTTCTAATGATAGATATAATTCTGAGCTAGTGAAAAATGACCTCTGTAATGCCATCATATATATAAAAGGTTTTTATATGTACCATATATATGTGTATATGTGTATATGTGTGTGTGTGTGTGTGTGTATATATATATACAACTATATATATATATACACATAAATATATATGAATAAAACCCTTAATTTCTTAATGTTCTAAGAGACAACCATTGCTTGAATAAAGTGTACAATGCCTACTCCCTGTGAGGTCAACAAGCAATTTACTTTGACAGTATTTTTATGAGATATGAGTGATCCTCTTATAGTCATAAAATATAATATTTATCTGAATGTGTAAAATATGTTTTTCAAAGGAGATAAGAATATTCCAATGAATAGATATTTGCCAATGAACCACTAACTTAGACTTAATTTTGTTAGGAAACGTGTCAAGATTTTTATTATAAGGCAAATGTTAGAATAAGAATTATAAAAACCTTTCCACATATTTTGTTTATTGTTTTTATTATCATATGCAATGAGAGCACACCATTTACTAGGATATAGAATCTATGCCATTGTTTGCCCTCACCAATGACTCACCTGGATGCAGCTTTTCTTTTTAATTGTAAATCTTCTGAATAACGTCTTCTCTCCTATCTGCTATACTAGGTTTTTATTATTAATTGATCTTAAGAAAAATATAACCAAAAAATTAGAAACAGTGTATTAATTTTAGGTATTAAAAAATCATGCATCTTGTAACAGAACGGAAAAAAGAATCGAAGTTTTTGCAATTCAGTAACTGATGAGCTGATATTTTAGTTTTTATTACATTTTACCATGAGAAAATTTAATTTTCCAATACTTACATGCACAATTGTCTCCAGACTCAAATCACATTTTCTCTTGGGTCATATTCAACTTTGTCCTGAAGAATTTCTTAAATCCTGGGGTCATGATCTGAAATATTGAACAATAAAATAATATATATCATTTTAGAGAGCCAAAATCATTTTCATGATAAATTAAGATTTTCAAAAGTACTATTAAAATAATATTTTTAAGCTATTCAATTTTTAAAATTCTCTTTTGCTTATAATATGTTTGGGTTTTGTCACTCACATTTATTGTTTTCCATAAGATGGAGAAACCAATTTTCAATTTTCGCTTATCAAGGATACCTGGGATACTGAACAATCTAACTGAATATTTTGTCTACATAAATTTCAAAGAACTAAAATATGATAACAAGATTTTAAAAATAAGCTATAGTTTAATCTTCCTTTGAATAACTTTCTTTGTCTAATCATTTATTGGAATGTTGTGTTTCTAGTCTTAGCTGCATATGTCTATTTCCCTTGCCAGTATGGTTTCTCAAAGCCAGAAACCATAAATAATTGATCTCTGTAATCTTTGTGACTGGCAATTAATTTATGCTGTATAAATGAATGAATAAATGAATGAAAAAATGAAGTGATAAAGTACTTTAGGATTTTAAACTTACAATCAAGAACACTAACCATAACTATTAACTGTCATTTCTTCTATTAGAAGGCTTTAGATAGTATTTGAATCTATATTAACAATGAAAATTGGGTAAAAAAAAGTTCTTATATTAGCATATTTACTTTTGTAACAAAATAAAGTCCTGAAACTATTCAATTTTCAAGTTCTATGGTTATTTGGATAATGAACAAAGTGTAGTTTACTGTATTGCCTTTGGAAGTGATAAAGATTAAGCCACATTTAAAACATTAGTAGTTCACATTTTTCTGTATTGAATATACATAATACAGAAATATACAAATAAGAATGTAAAGATATTCTATTTGGAAATCATGTTTTTATGAAACAATGCTTCGATGATTTACATATGAGTCCGTATTAAATACTTCAAAAATATGTTTGGAGTTTTCCCAAGCCCAACATTGAAAAAATTTTCACCCAACATTAACAGTTATTTTTGCTTCTTATCTAGCAGGCTTCAAAATCAGAATTCCAAAAAGTATCTTAGTGGAGTATCTCTAAGTGTTCAGTAGATCATTCTGGCACCAATATTTTAAGAGAATTTTATTCAACTCACAAAATATTTATCAATGCAAAGTATTACGCTTTTATAGCTTTCCTTCTCCTTATTCCCTAGTGATCTAGAAAGTGAGCTCCTGGGAACAAGGTTGTATTTTGCACTGTGCAAACATGTAGCACTCCTAATCATGGGAGCTGGCCTATGGCCCCTGGGTTTATCAAGGATACTGCAGCAAGTGTGGGTGACAATGTTTCAGACACACGGTGGGTACCTGTACTCTCTGTGAGATCTGGCAAAGTTCATTGTATGTGGTGATCCAATTCACTTGAGTCATCTACTCTACAAAGAAGCTTGAATCATCTACTCTACAAAGAAGCTATCAAATTTTCCTTCCCTGACAGTAGACATATGTGGTAAGTGGTAGTTATGGAGGAATCACTCCTTTCAGCAAAGTTCTCTAGGTCCATAATGGAGGGATCATGATTGGACATATAGATAATGCCATTGCAGATACATCTGAAGGTCAGTTCATATTGAGTCTCATATTGGTAGATGTGATGGCATGATTGTTATCATGAGATGTGTTTAATTGTATTCCTCAGTTTAACTCGGGGTTTTTTTTGCCTACTGCCTCTAATATGTTTGTTCAGCAAGTGGTTCTTTCTTCTATATTTAACTTATTCCAAATTTATTTTTACTGATATACATTTGATAGTAACTGGCCAAAGCTGTTAAGCAAATCATTGTAAATATCTTTCAGATCATGTTAAATTCTTTACTGACAACTGAGTTACCTGTTACCTTGTGAAATATAGTGGTTCTCATTCAATTTGGAGAAGAGATTAAGTATGTAATTAAAGGAGGTCAAGTTAAATGGCTAAATCTTCCAGTGGATTTTTTCAGGTGTGCTTAGGTTTGTTTAGTAAGAAAAGGACTTCAAAACACAGCAAGCTCTAATTTAAACTCGTAAGTGAATTTGTAATCATAATGGTAGTATTAGTAGTTACTGGTATTTTCCCTTTCTAACTGTTAATCTCACAAATCCTATAAGTACTATTTTATTTTCACTTCTCAGAATGAAACTGGAAGATTTGATTCTACTGCTAGAAACAAAATGATGTTCTTTACTAGACACGTGGAATAAAAAATAACTGATTTCTAAATAGTCTTTGTGCTTCTTGCCCAAAGAATCACCAACATAAAATAAAAATGATTTACTTCATCACAGAAAGAACTTTGAGAAAGAATGTCTTAAAACCTCAAATAACTTTTGAAATATAGCTTCCTAGTCACTCAGGTCTTTATGTAACATCATCCCAGCTTCATTTTTTTAAATCTCCATAGATCTTCACCACAATACATTTTTCACAGATCTACATTTCCAAGTCCATAAATTTTAACTTATCTTCGTGACTCACTTCAGTGTAAAAGCATGTTTTATCCTACATAAAAATTATAAAGAAATGTGACTTAATAAATACTAACTTATCAGAACACAAAAACATGTACCATATAAATGCATACTAGTGCTAATTTCATCTTCCACTCCTCCATTTCCAAAATATCTTGGATTTTTACAGGCCCTAAGCCATATTGTTTTGTCTATTTATTTATCTAGTCTCTGTAAAGTTGGCTAACAGAAGCATTTCCCATACATATCTAGTTTCCCATAAAGTATCTTGAATCTTTGTGTGAACAAGGTAAGGCTGTTCCCCACCTAGTTCTTGCCTTTATTTATAGTACATTAAACAACTACATTTCTCCTGAATCTAAACAAAGAATAAATACTCTTCTCCAATCCCAATATTCCACACCTTTATGGCAAATGGCAGCTTCTATCATTCTACACTGTGTAGAATAGATTGTGTCACTATGAAAAATGTCAAAGTACATGATCCTAGTTTCCTTTTATTCTCTGTTCACTATTTATTTGTTGGCAAAATCTGTCTTTATACTGGACCTAGTCTTGCAAAGTACTGTCTTTTACTTCCAATAGAATCTTTGAAATAGAAATGCCAATGTCAAGTTTTAATTTCCCATCCCCATCATGGTCTAGAATCCCCCTAACACTTTAAACACATAAAACAATAAGAAAAACAATATATATATATAGGCTTCTCTTTTCTAAAGATCTGTTACTGATGTAAGAAACTCAAACTATACATCTTTTTTTTATAATATCGCTTGGAACTTTCATTGAATGAACAGGTACCAAATCACTGATGTAGCATAAACCAGTGTTCCTCAAAGCATGAGTTCATGGATCACCTCCAACAGAATCACCACAAGAACTTGCTGAACATGTTCAAATGTCTAGGTCCCACCACAGACACTCTGAATCAGAATCTTTGGGAGAAAGACTTGAGAATCTGCATTTTTAGTAAAGACCTGAGGAAATTCTTCACTTGTTAAAATTTGAAAAGTACAACATAAACACATCATCCTCACTGGGCCATACCAAAACCTGGACACTCTTATCTATCCTCTACCTCTAGATACTGGCCAGACAATTAAAAAAAAAAAAAAGACTATCAAGTATAAATCAAGCAAAATATTCTGCAATGTTCCCTGGGACTATTAATGTCTCAGAACTCCCAGAGCAAGTTATTCAAATACCTGTTTTACAACATATCATATAATGTTGCAATTATTCTTTTGTGTGTGTGTTTGTGCCACTAAATTGTGAGCACAATAAGAAAAGGATGTGCATCATATCCATCTCATGACTTCAAACCCTAGCAGATTGGGGACATAAAGAGGGTATACAGAAAGTGTGTTTTGAGTAAATTACTTACAAAATGAATTTAATCAAGTTGAGGAAACCTGGTGCTTTGGGCTGTTATTCACTCTCACAAGCATAATGTAATTTCCTGACACCTTTTTAAAAAAAGGTCGTTGCCTAGATTCTACTCGAAGAAACTTAGATTTAGTTCATCTTGATTGGGGCATAGGGATAAGCCCTGAGAGATAAAAATTGCCCTCAAGCTAATAGCCAGCAAGGAAATAAAAACTTCAGCTCTAAAACCTCCAGTAATTGAATTCTGCCAGCAACATGAATGAGTCTGGAAGTAGCTTCTCTCCAGGAACCTTGAAAGGGAACACAGCTCTGCCAACACCTTGATTTTGGCCTTGGTGAGACTTGAAAACTAGCCAACCTCACAGGACTTCTGACCTATAGAACAATGAAATAGTAAATGTGTATTTTTATATTGTTTTAAGCTATTAAATTTGCAGCAATTTGTTATAGCTGTGACAGAAAAATAACACAAATTCTTATATGATCAAAAGTTACATTTTCCCTTCAAATTTAAGTGGTTACTTTTTCCTTCCCAACTGGCCAGTATTTCCTCTTAACCTTAGAATACATTCATTATAATGCAAGGCAGTTACATTAGCTAGCAGAATTTCTTTCTAGTTGTTCCTAAATTGCTGTGTGATATTTGAGAAAATCAATACAACTCTTTTCTGCTTGGTTTACCCAACTAGAAAATGAGTACTGAATTTGGTCTTTAACTTCCATGTTTTCTATTACATACTTATTAAAAAATGTATGCTGTAGTCAAAGAAACATAGCTTCAAACTCCAGTTCTTGCAACACTTAAACTCAATAAACATATTCCCTGGCCTGAAAACAGGTGTACAGGGAGTGGTTCAATCAATATTGCCTAGAACTTTTATCATAACTCATCTTGGCAGATTGTTTTAAGTGTTAAATCACATGATTATATATGTAATATATCACATTAATAAATGGCTTGACAACTCTGGTAAGGTACCAAAATAAAAACCACATGTACTGTCTCACTTTCAAGCACTTTAAAATGCATTTTATATCTAGAAATCCGATTAGTCACCTTACCCTATTTATTGCGCATCTACTTTCACCTAGATGTATAGGAACATAGAAGAGAATATAAGTTAAGTTTCTTGCCTTCAATAAAATATTTATCAAGTTGGAGAGCAGAATGTTATGCTGAGTTGAGAGACTCACTTCATTATTTTAAACATAGTTCATGGGACACATTCACGAAGTTCTAAAAGGGGATGATTTCACCAACATTTAAGACAAGATGTAAGACCTGGGCCTCAGTCAATAGTCTCATTGAATGAAATTGAACAAGTTACATACTTTCTTAGGTGTTTCATTCATAAAAAAAAGGGAGTAGAGTAAAATAAATTTAAGCCTAGAGTAGAGGTTCAAATTTTATGGAAGAAGAAAGGTTAGTATATAGAAACAACTTTGTTCAAAGTAACTGAAATCCATAATAACCTTGAAACCAAATCATTCCTGACACTGTTTTTTTCTGGCTTGGGTAGACTTTCACTAGGTTCCTACTACCAATTGCATTTGATTTTAAGATAGTGGAAAGTGGACCATTTGGCTAAATGATTTTTCTTTTGTTACAGGAAAAATCAAGGAAGAGGTATCTAGGCCAAAAAAATCATATCTTTATTCCATCCCTTCATATATTGCCTCTTCTTAAAGCTATTTTTATTTTTGAAAGGCCATTTGGGAAAAGTCTATTTCTTTCTTCTCCACTGAAGAAAACTGAAGTTTGGAAAGCAAACATACTTCTTTTTCATAAGCCCCCTTGCCAAACTTCTCAGAATGGAATCTGATCAGTTCATCTAGGCCAAGCTAAACTTATTGCCGTCATCGTTGGAATAACCCTAATGCTCCTGGGATTGGAAACCAACAATTTCTGAATTTTGGCTACATTGGGTTTTATCTCTTTTCCATTTAACAAAAGATGACCTAGGTAAAAATTTAAAAATTACAGGACATCTTAAGAAATGATTCAACAATGCATAAACTCAATAAGGTAATCAATGAAATAGTAGGAAAGATTATTACATTTAATTCATCAAAATCTTATGAATGACCTAGTATAAAAAAGTACATCTAATAGTCAATTTTAAATAGTCAATAAAAACTTCCAGAAAGTATTTATTTTTAAAGAGACACCTGAATTTAATTCTATTAAATTTCACATACTATGAAAACATTTATAAATATATTGTCCCATTGATTAATGATACAGTTTTCCTTTTTTACAGAGTTATTAAAATAAGTAAAGTAGCATCCAACTGATACTTAATAATTAGCATAATGCAGGGACAATGTGTGTTGTCAATTATAAGTGGAGACAGTGTTTGTCCTGGTTACAAGTATGAGTTAAGCTTTAAAACCAGCTCAGCCTTACACTTGCAAATTAAACAACCCTTGTAAAAATACTTTTCTCTTTTGCAAAATAGTTTCTAAACTGGAAAGGTATTCTGAAAATAAATGAAATAATGTACATAAACTTTTTAGAACTCAGTGTTAACTATTGTTATCATTATTATTATGTCACATTAAAAGTTTAAGAAATATAAGTAAGTTTATACATGTTTTAAGTTGTTTGCTACAATTTCAATAGCTTTACAAGTGAAATTAACCCTATATTTCAAGGTGGTGGTCATATGCCTCTTCTGAAGAAATACTATGAATGTTTTTTCTTTTCATTTAAGTCAGTTATGAAAATATCAAGCAAAGCAAATGATAACAAGTCTCTTTCCAAATATGATGTCAATGGATTTAGTATAATTGCATATTTCCTAATACTGAGCTTATATAAATTAAAGATCTAGCAAATTGAATACATTATAATCAAACAGTCACATCTTAAAAAATATAACATGTAATCCAATTAAAATCAAGCTATAAAACCTCCCAAATTTTACTTTAATTTTAGGTTAACTTTAATAGCCTTTACTAACGCCAAATTAGAACCAATATATATATATATATATATAGACTTTATGCTTACTCACTTATCTAATGAACATTCAATAGCCGAATAACTATTAAACAGAGATAATATTGTAATTAAATTTGGAACTTGATTGTCCACTTTGAGGTACTTACTCACGGAAATGATTTTCCCATTGTAAGCATAATTAGCCATTTTCCGGTAATTTTGGTCACCCTCTTTATATTTGAAAAAAGCAAGTGGCCAAATCTCAGCCCAATTAGTAAATAGTGGGAGGGAACCTGAAAAAAAATGCTTTGTACTTGACCTTACACTCTATCTCCAGGAGGTCTAATATGGAAAGAACTGCTTGCTCAAAGAGCGTAGAAACAAAACATATCTTTCCAGCTCTTTGGACTAGGAGCTTTACACCTATTTTCTTTCCACAAAGTCAGGAGTCAAATTCTATATGAAAACATGTTTTCTTCTGCAGACAATAAAATCAGAAAATATATAATTCTGCTGAAATTTTAATTTAACATAGTAGTCCATTATCAAAGTTATAATATTTTTGTTATTTGGAACTTTCAATCTTTCTCCAAAAAATTTTGTACAGCATCTATTAGTAAATCTCAGCATTTTGGAAGCACAAGAATATTCTTGATACTGTCAGTCCAGCACACTTTCTCTGTTCTCATAAAATGAACTCTTTCCAGTAGAGAATCTCTTCCCTCTGGTTCAAGCGAGACTGCCTTCCTTGTCACTGGGGTAGGAAGTGACCAAACCTTGTAACACTAGCACAATCTTCTGATTTGGGTTGACTTAAGCATAGCAATGTGGTCTAAATTACACCATTATAATTCTCCCTGGAACATTTCAATAAGAGTTATAAGAGATTTTCTCTTCCTGCAAAGCAAGTAGGGCACAATTATTGAGCCATCCCCATGCTTCCTTTCTACCATATGGCAGGAAACTGTTTTTTGAAAAATGAAGTCGAGCAGAAGCAATTAGTTGAGAGCTGAACATTGGTGGAGAATTCTCTGACATTATTAGAGCCCTTGAATCTGGCCACATCTGAAATCAGCTACAATAATGGACTTGCTCATTGATGTAACCATTAAGTTACATTTTATGCCTAAACAGGACTGATTTGGCATTTTGTCTCTTGCAACCAAAACATTCCTAACTAAAATTTTGAGAAATGGTGGTGTAGTGTAAAGATTGCTAAGGTTCCATGTTTTAGTCTGCCTAGGTTATAGAGCCTGAATATTCTTAGGTTAACTACTTTGCCAGGCCTGTTTCCTGACATGAAAAATAAGATGACTTCAATCTCCTTTCCATTTTGTTATCTAAATATCTACAGATTATTTTCCTTTTTACCAAAATAGAGCAGTATTATTCATTCCCAAAGCATATTATAAGTCTAGCCAATAGGAGTTCAGAAACATTTTTCTCCTCCAAAAGTTTATGAGGTGATTGTTTTTTTAAAAAAAAAAAACTGAAAAATTAGAAGTATATACATTTGGATAATCTACAACTATTACATGCCTGTGGCAAGATTTTATAGCCAGCTCAAAAAGTAAATACAACCCATAGATGAAAACATATGAATAAATTTTTGTCACTTTGGTTAGACAATTTTTTGGTTAAACAATTTTAGATATGATGCCAAAAGCACAAGTGACATATAAAAATAGATTAAATAGAACTACATCAAAATTAGAAACTTTGCACAACATGATACTATGAAGAAAATGAAGAGGCAACTCAGAATGGAAGAAAATATTTGCAAATCACATATTGGATAAAGGACTTATATCTAGAAAATATAAAAACTTTTACTACTAGATAATAAAAAGATAAACAACCTAATTAAAAAATAGGTGAAGGATCTGTACAGACATTTCTCTAAAGAAAATATATAGATAACCAATAAGCACACAAAAAAATCTTCAAAATCATTAATCACAAGGAAATGAAAATCAAAACTACAGTAAAATAGCACTTCATACCCAATAGGATAGTTATAATAAAAAAGATAACAATAATAAATATAGGAAAGGCAATGGTGAAATTGTAACCCTTATACTTTGCTGATGAGAATCAAAAATGTTGCAGCTGCTTGGAAAATAGATTAACAGTTCTTCCAAATGTTAAACATAGAGTTACCATATGACTTAGCAATTCCATTTCTAGGTATATACCTAACAGAAATGAAAACATACATCCCAGCAAACACTGTGTGTGACTGTTTATAGCAGCATTATTTTTTAACAGCCAAAAAGTGGGAACAACTCAAATGCCCATCAACAGACAAAATGTGGTATATTCACACAATGGAATATTTGGCAATAAAAAAAAAGTAGTACCAATATATGGTGCAACATGGATAAACCTTGTAAACCTTGTAAAAGAAGGCAGTCACAAAAGACACATATTGTACAATTCCATTATGTAAACTGTCCAGAATAAAAAAAATCTTTAGAGACAGAGACCATATTAGTGATTGCTTAGGGCTGGGTGAGTTATTGCTAAGGGGTATAGGGATCTTTTGTATGGTGATGTAAATGTTCTAAAATTAGATTGTAGTAATAATTGTACAACTCTGTGAAAATACTAAAACCATTAAATTGTACACTTTAAATTTGTGGGCTAAATGGTAGGTAATATATATCTTAATCAATCTGTTTTTTAAAAATTAAATGCAAAAAAAAAGGACATGTGTATGTAAGGGAAAATTTATGCTAAGGAGAACATCTAATTTTTTCTCTCTCACCTTTGTCAACAGACAAATAAGGTCTACATTTTAAAACAAAACAGATTGACTAAAAAGCTTGCCTGGCTTACGGAGCATGCCATGGATGTAAACTCTGCATTGTTCTTTCAATTTAATGCATTATCTTGTGCTCAATGACAACAAAATAGTAATCATTTTATGTCTGAAACAGTTTTGATTTGTAAGGAAAAGTACGTTTTCCTTGAAATTTGCCTATTGAACCTACTTTTCAACTCATACTGAAAAGTATTATATTTCCTTTGAGAAATAAATTTTAGTTTATAAAAATACAATAACCAATATCTATAGTTGAGGCAAAAGGTACAGTAGTATACCTAGAAAATTTCCCTTAGATTTAAATAGGATCTCTTTTATTCCTGAAAGTGATTTCTTTTTTTACATTTCTACAGTGTTTTATTTCATTTTTTATAGAGTGGAAAACAGACAATTTATATATAAAAATTAGATATTCTTGTTCCATTTGTGATGTTTTAACTGTGCTATTACAAACAATAACCACAAAAAAGTTATATAGAAATATTAGCAAAAAGGAGAAATTATTGAAGTTTAGTTCATTCTTGGAAATTAACCAAGGTTAAAAATCTTATATCCTAATGACTTCCCTTCTATGGAGTTTTTACTAGGTAAAAGAAAAGTGAAGGAAGGATGGAGAGAAAAAAGTAATAAAGACAGCAGGCAGACAGGCAGGCAGACAGGCAGGCAGGAAGAAAGGAAGGATAAAGGGAAGGAAAAAAGGGGAGTACAAAGGGAGGGAAGAAAGAAGGAAAGAAAAATCATTGTGTGTGTCTTGGGTAAATACATACTTTACATAAAATTAATCCTACTTTTCATTATTTTTATAAAGAAATAGAATGTTGATAATACTAAAATTTATTTCTTTACAGTATTTCTTACAACCATTAAACATAATTTTATCATAATATTTTTAATATGTTTATGTACTCATTTAAATATATTTATTTAGAACCTTCTATATTCCAAAAGCTGTGTTAAATACCCTTGATCCCAAATGCTATTATTTCTGCTTTTGGACATAATCAAAACATGGTAGGAGGAGAAAGACATGTATGAATATGTATAATAAAGTGTTATAGGTAGTTAATAAATATTTTTTAGTGTCTGATTGATCTGATAGAATAATGTACTTACATAGGAGAAGTGTGCATGTGATTGTGTGTGCATGAAGAAAGAAAAAAAAAAGAAAGGGAATATGACATGTAAAGGGGGATCAAAAAATCAGTAATTTGAAAGTGCGAGGTGATTGAGAGGTACAGGTACATATGAAATGGGGCTTTCCAGGGAGACAAGGAAACAAATTAAAGATGATATCTTTTGTTATATTGAGGAGTTTTTTTTCCATGCTTCAGGGTCTTTTTCAAAATTACACTTGACAGTCATTATTATTTTATATTAGTTTCAAGTGTACAACATATAATTTTTATATAATTTACGAAGTCATCCCCCTAGTAAGTCTAGTATACTATTGGTACTATACATAATTATTATAACATTACTGACTATATTCCTTATGATATACCTTTCATCCCCATATTTGTTTTGTTACTACCAATTTGTACTTCTTAATTCCTTCACCTTTATCACCCAGCCTTCCACCCTTCTCCCATCTGGCAACCATCAGGTTGTTCTCTGTATCTATAAGTTGTTTCTGTTCTGTGCTTTCCTTTATTCTGTTCTTTAGATTCCACATATAACTGAAATCATATGGTATTTATTTTTCTCTGTCTGACTTACACAACTTAGCATAATACCTGCAAGGTCCATCCATGTTGTCGCAAATGGTAAGATTACATTCTTTTTTTTTTTTTTATGGCTGAGTAATATTCCATTGTGTCTATGTACCACTTATTTATCTAATCGCCCATTGATAGGCATGTACGATGCTTTCATATCTTTGCTATTGTAAATGATGCTGCAATGAACATAGGGGTACATATAACTTTTTAAATTAGTGTCTTGGATTTCTTCAAATAAATACCCAGAAGTGAAATTGCCAGGTCTATTTTTAGATAGTTCTAGCTTTAATTTTTTGAGGAACCTCCATGTTTTCTGTAGTGGTTGCACCAGTTTGCAATTCCACCAATGCACAAGGATTCTCTTTTCTCCACATCCTTGCCCCCACTTGCTGTTTGTCGATTTATTCATGATAGCCATTCTGACAGGTATGAGTTGATATCTTATTGCGGTTTTAATTTGCATTTATCTGATAATTAGTGACGTTGAATATCTTTTTATATGTCCGTTAGCCATCTGCATGTCTTCTTTGGAGAAATGTCTATTCAGGTCTTCTACCCATTTTTTAATTGGATTGTTTGGGTTTTTTGGTGTTAAGTTGTAGGAGTCCTTTATAAACTTTGGATATTAACCCTTTAACAAATGTATCATTGGTCAATATCTTTTCTCAATCAATAGGATGTCTTTTAATTTTGTTGATGGTATCATTTTTGTGCAAAATTTTTAGTTTAATGTGGTCCCATTTGTTTATTTTTTTCTTTTGTTTTCCTTACCCAAGGAAATATATCAAAAAAATATATTACTAAGAGCAATGTCAGAGAGTTCATTGCCTGTGGTTTTTTTTTAATTTTATGGTTTCAGGTCTTACATTTAAGTCTTCAATTCATTTTTAGTTTATTCTTTTATAATTGTGTAAAAAAGGTGGTCTAATTTCTTTGAAAAGATAAACAAAATTAATAAACAGTTAACAGACTCATCAAGAAAAAAAAGAGAGACGAGTGAAATAAAATCAAATAAAAGAGAAATGACAACTGGCACTATAGAAATACAAAGAATTATAAAAAAAATGCTGTGAACAATTATATACCAACAAATTGGACAATCTAGAAAAAATGGATAAATTCCTAAAACATACAATCATCCAAGGCTGAGTCAAGAAGAAACAGAAAATCTGAACAAACCTATAACTACTAACAAAACTGAGTCAGTAATCAAAAAATTTATGACAAACAAAAGTCCTGGACCAAATGGCCTCACAGGTGTATTTTACCAAACATCCAAAGAAGAATTAACACTACTTTCTCAAACAGTTCCAAAAAATTGAACAGGAGGAAAAACTCCCAAGCTCATTGAATGAGGCCAACATTATCCTGATGCCAACACCAGAGAAAGATCTTACAAAAAGGAAAATTATAGGCTAGTGTCCCTGATAAACACAGATGCAAAGATCCTCAAAAAATATTAGTACACCAAATTCAGCAATACATTAAAGAGATCATACACTATGATCAAGTGAGAGTTATTACTAGGATGCAAGGCTAGTTCAATAGCCACAAATCAATTAACATACACTACATAAACAAAATGAAGGACATAAATCATAAGATCGCATCAATAGATGCAGAAAAAGCATTTGACAAAATTCATCATCCATTTACAATAAAAACTCAGTAAAGTGTGATAAAGGGAAGATATCTCACTATAATAAAGGTCATATATGATAAACACATAGCTAATACCATATTCAACAAGAAAAAGTTAAAAATATTTTCCTTAAGATCAGGAACAAGACAAGGATATCTACTTTTGTCATTTTCATTCAACATCGTTTTGGAAGTCTTAGCCACAGCAATCAGAGACAAAACAAAAAGATAAAAGCCATCCAAATTAAAAAGGAAAAAAGTAAAACTGTCGTTATTTACAGATGACATGATACTATATATGGAAAACCCTAAAGATTCCACCAAAAAAAAAAAAACCCAAACTATTAGAACTGATAAATGAAGTCAATAAAGTAGCAGGATACAAAGTTAATAAGAAATTGGTCATAATTTTATGCATCAATAACAAAGAATCGGAAAGTTTAAGAAAATAATCTAATTTACAATTGCATCAAAATAAATAAATAATAAACAAACAAACAAACACATAAATAAATAAATGTCTAAGAATAAATTTAACCAAGGAGGTAAAAGACCAGTACTGGGAAAATTACAAGATATTGAAGAAAGAAGTTGAAGAAAATTCAAATAGATGGAAACATATACCATGCTCATAGTTAGGAAGAATCACTGTCATTAAAATGTCCATATTACCCAAAGCAATCTATAGATTCAGTGCAATCCCTATCAAAATACCAATGGCATTTTTTCAAAGAACTAGAACAAATAATTCTAATATTTATTTAGGAACCACAAAAGACTCCAAATAGCCATAGCAATCTTGAGCAAGAAGAACAAAGCTGAAGATATTACAATACCTGATATTAAACTATACTACAATGCTATGGTAATCAAAACAGCATCATACTGGCATAAAAGCAGACAACTAAATCAATGGGACAGCATAGAGAGCCCAGAAATAGACCCATGCCTATATGGTCAATTAGTCTATAACAAAGGAGGCAAGAATGCACAATGAGGTAAAGACAGTCTATTCAGTAAATGGTGTTGGGAATACTGGACAGATACCCACAAAAGAAAAAAAAATCAAGCTTGACTATATCAAGGAGTTTTGATTTAATGCTCTAGGTTGGAGAATTTCATATACAATGCCTGCTGTTTTACTGGTAGTGGCAGGCAGGACTGTAATACTGTATTGAGCAGTATTAAAGTTGAGTCTATATTTGGTGAGAGTAAATGCCTGTCATAGGTACCATCCTGAGAAAGAATGGCATGTATTCCAAATATTTACTAACCTGATTGCAAAAAAAAAAAAAAAAATGAATAAAAGTTAAAAGGGAATTAAGCAGTAGAATGATATGATAAGATTTTCATTTTAGAAAGTAGGATGATTAAAGGTGGCAACAAGGGCAATTGTAGAGAGACAAATTAAAATACTGCAGTGACTTCTAAGTAAGTGAGACAAGAAAATCATGAAAGCTGGAACCTGGAACTAACAATAAAATCAGTGGAGATGGAGAGGAATATCTAAAAGTCAGATATATTAAAAAGGTTTAATCTATGATGATGTGAGAACTTAGTGTTAAGAAACCTAAGCAGATTGCACAAATTTTAATATGAGTATCTGGGTGGGTTCCAAACAGTAATATATGAGATATAGCAGAAGAAAATAAGTGGTGGGAAAACATCTGAGTACAGATCAGACATTTTGAAAAAGAAAGTTTCTGGACCTGTTTGTCTAGATTGTTCTGGAAATTGGTAAGGGGATGCCTTGAAATAGAAAGTTCACTTCCACCATCATAAATTTGAATACTAAATGGTGACATTTTGTCTGGAAATACTATATATAATGGGAAATGAGTATTCTAAGATATGTGTAAGGGAATTGAATTAGAGCACAATTCAAAACATTAGCGTTGAAGGAATTCACAGTAAGTAAGAATGTGTGTTGATAGAGGACTGAGGTAGAGCTTTCTAGGGACAAGAACTAGATACACAAAGGCATGGGTACAGAAATGAGCTAGTCTCGTGTGATGAAGGTAAAGGTGTAGGCCTGAGAGAAACTTGAGATTCTTTAGAGAAATAATAAGTGGAAACCTAGAAATAAATGCCTTGAGAGATTTGCTAGGCACACAGTCCTATAATGTACTCTACAAACCGCTTTAATTTTGTACAGTCCAAAGCAGTTTATTTTTAATTATTTACTCCTATGAGTAATTCCGGATTGTAATTTAAAAATAGATTTTCCAGTGCAAAAAAGTTGCACAGGAAGATGATCCTTGCTGAATTAAACTGTGCTTGAGTGAGAATTACTGCTTTGAAGAACAACACGTTCTCTGTGAAAAGAGATGGCAAATCCATTTCAGCGAGTCTAACCTTCATGGAGAGCTGTTATCAACTCAATTGTATGTTTTTTCCTGTTTCACAAACATGTTCCCAAAAAAATTTTTAAATAGCTTTCTTTCCTGCTAAATTGTTGTGCCAAGCACTTTTTCTGAATCTCAGCCTTAACTGGACCAGGATATGTTAAAGAAAAAATGCCCTTTCACACTTGTCATGGTATATTAGGTCTTAACAATAACAGTTAAACATTTTCCTAAACTGACTATCTCCTCTCTCCCTGAATCTTAAGAAAGTGCATTTTCATGAAAATGCAAAATACCCCAAGGAAACAAAAGAATAGACACTTTCCAAAAAAGTCACCATTTAAATCTGAAAAAAGCTGTTCACTAAAGTAGATTTTTTTCTAATAGAGAGCAAAAAAGTCACTACAGAAAATAAGTCTGTTTTTCTTTCCCTAAAGTTTAATAATTTAAAAGAAAACAAATTAACATGGAATGATTTCCTGGTACTTAATAAGCTGATTTTTTTTTTTTTTTTTTATTAAAAGAAAAGCATCACAGCATCCTGAGCTCTATATCGGTCACTTCAAAATGAATCCCGTGCATTGTTGGGACATGTTTCTCAAACTGTAGTTGGGGGAAAAGTACTATGTATGTCTGTCTTTCCTTTGGGAAGTGTTTTCCCACCAAAAGTCTCTGAGCATCACTAACAATGACAATCTCAGGTGGAAAAAAAGAAGAAGAATATGAAAGTAAATAAAAGATGAACATAGCCTGATGGACACTTTGGTGAAGGCTATGGCAGGAAAAGTAATCCGTAGCTTTCTGGGGCAAGAAACAATACTTTCATCTGAGCAGTATGCTGCTATTGGCAATGGCTAATGAAAATTAAAAAACAAAAAACAATAATAGTAGGGGACTTGTATTGGAAAAAGAAAAAAAGGACAGGAAAACAGTAAAAAGCAAGGTGCAGGGCAGAGAAAAGAGTTTTTTGCACTAACAGTTTTGGATACTAGCTGCTATATTTACTAAGAGAATATAGGCAAAAACCTAACCTGCAACATTTACCTTGGTTTCTGTAGCTCTCAGATGGGCATGATACATGTATTTAAAATATATTTTAGGAGTTAAATGTAATAACCTACACAATCACTTATCACAAACTGGAAAATGATAAGTACTCAAGAAAAGTGGTCTCTCCCCTGTAGCACAAAGGGAGTATCTTGGTTTGCTTAATTTGGTCCCAGTGACAAGACTTGTAATGCTGAGTAAAATTACGTGTGAATATTTAACAATGCCAGCTTTCTCAGCTTTTTGAAAAAAAGGACTTTACCATCCACCAAAGGTATGAGATTTAACATATTCATGTGGGAGTAACAATGGTCACTATCTCCAAAATCACTTGTTCTCTTATTAAAATTACTTTGCTCTGTATATAACACTGCTGACATGTCTTTATATATACATACACACACACACTATATATATATATAATCTCAGTGCTTAAGTCTTTCTCAGCTTTTCTCTAGATCCCCAGGACAATATTATTAAGCAGGTGAAGTCTTCTATGCTTTATCACACACATACTCTGGAAGACTTCTGCATTTGCATTATCAACTGTTGGTTTTTACTTGCTTAATCAATTGCTGGAATAAGAAAACCAGTGAGACCTGAAGGTATCAGACACATTATTCTGAAATAACAGGGGGTTATTAATTAGAGATAAAATGGTGCAAGGATATAAAATGTAAATATTTTGAGAAGAAAATAAAGCCTGCAGCAGATATTGGTCAGGCTTATTTTGTTGTTCAAAGTAATTAAAACATAATACATACAGATATAATATATACATATATATATATAAAACAAAATAATTAAAACAAGTTAATGTTACCGATGTAATTAAAATATTATTTATACTTTAAAATATAATGTTGCCTTTTAATATAAATTAGTACCAATATGGGGCCGTGAAACAGCTGGATTTGATCACAACACTTGATTCTGGACCACTCCTCCATCATCTCAGGAAAAAAAAAACAAAAACAGCTGATATGCTCATACATGATAAATAAAATACAAACAAAACTTTATCCTCTAAAATGATGTTAGCGTTCTGTCAGCAGACACCACAGAGTAAGCATTGTTAAAGTCGCCCCTCCAGCGGTCCTCAGGTCTGCGTCTCCCATAGAGCCTAACAGCCGCGGAAGCTCTTCGTCGGAGGTTTGAGCTTTGAAACGACCCATGAGCAATGGGGAACTGCTTACAGAATTGTGGTGATGAGAGACACAAACACCAAGTGCTCCAGAGGCTTTGGGTCTGTCATATATGCCACTATGGAGAAGGTGGTTGCAGCCACGAATGCAAGGCCACATTAAGTGGAAGGGAGAGTTGTGGAACCAAAGAGGGCTGTCTCAAGAGAAGATTCTCAAAGACCTGGTGCCCACTTAACTGGGAAAAAGATTTTTTTGGTGGTATTGAAGAAGACACTGAGGAACAGCACCCAAAAGATTATTTTGGATAATATGGGAAAATTGAAGTGATTGAAATCATGACTGACCAACGCAGTGGCAAAAAGAGAGGCTTTGCTTTTTTAACCTTTGATGATCATTACTCTGCAGACAATGGCCACAAATTTGAAGTAAGGAAAGCCCTATCTAACCAAGAGATGCCTGGTGCTTCATCCAGCCAAAGAGGCTGAAGTGGTTCTGGAAACTTCAGTGGTGGTCACGGAGGTGGTTTTGGTGGGAATGACAACTTTGGTCGTGGAAGAAACTTCAGTGGTCAAGGTGGCTTTGGTGGCAGCCGAGGCTGGTGGAGGATATAGTAGCAGTGGGGATGTCTATAATGGATTTGGTAATGATGGAAGCAATTTTGGAGGTGGTAGAAGCTGTAATGATTTTGGCAGTTATGACAATCAATATTCAAAATTTGGACCCATAAAAGGAGGAAATTTTGGAGGCAGAAACTCTGGCCCTTGGCTCTGGTGGTGGGGGCCAACATTTTGCCAAACCGTGAAACCAAGGTGGGTATGGCGGTTCCAGCAGCAACAGTAGCTATGGCAGTGGCAGATGGCTTTAATTGCTGCCAGGAAACCAAGCTTAGCAGGAGAGGAGAGACAGAAAAGTGACAGAGAAGCTATGGGTTACAACAAATTTATGAACTCAGCCAAGCACAGTGGTGGCAGGGCCTGGCTGCTACAAGGAAGACATATTTTAGACAATACTCATTTGTACATGGGCAAAAGACTCAAGGACTGTTTTGGTGACTACGTATAACAGGTTATTTTAGTTTCTGTTCTGTGGAAAGTGTAAGCATTCCAACAATAGGTTTTAATGTAGTTTTTTTTTTTTTTTTTTTTTTTCCATGTTGTTGATTGCTAAATGTAATAGTCTGATCATGACGCTAAATAAATATGTCTTTTTTTAAAAAAAAAAGTAAAGTAAGTCTACTCTGAAGCCATCTTAGATAATTACTCTAATAGTGTGAAATTAGATTTCTTTTAGTGTGCTACCAGGTTCCACTTGAAATTTATTTACAACCTGCTTGGGCACAGAAGCCATTGTCTTCAGAAACCTCGGTGTAGTTGAATTGACAGTTACTGTGATGTGACCTGGAGTTTACCATTAAAAGGGTCACCCAAGCAGAGTCATGGAATGTACTTGGTAATTAATGATTGTTGGCAGAGCCTCTGCAATGTATCTAAATTGAATTATGGTACCAGATAAAATTATAGATGAAAATGAAGCTTGTGAATCATCCATTATCATGTGTAATCAATAAATGATTTAATATCAAAAAATAAAATAATTTTAAGCTCAAAAATAATTTCTTGCACTGTAAAATTGATTACATCTTTATTTAACTCTCTCTATTTTATAAAAATTATTTGGAAGGAAACACATACTTTTAAAAATTGAAAATAAATTCTTTAGTGAAGATGTATAGAATATTCAAGTCACAAAATAAACATTAATTTTCTGTTAAGTATGTTCATCATAAAAAAATATCTTAGGAGGATTCTGCCTCTGTATGATGGAGGATACCAGTTGGTAAAAATGAAAGGAGGAGGAAAAACAAAAAGTATTGGGGAACCTAACATTAATTATTGGTTTCTTTATACCTATGGTCTTTTTAATTAAGCATTGCTTTGTAATGCTGTGGTTGATACTTAAAATAAGCGACTAATAAGTGTTTGAAAAAATATGTGATTTTGACCCCTTTTGCGGAGTGTGCTTGTGTGCGCGTGTGATTACACGTGAGAGAGAAAGATAAATGGAAGACGGACCGGTTTTTCCAGTTTGTTTCCTATTCAGGGAAGGAGTGATAGATTCAATATTATTTAAACATCAGATGTGAGAAAGAGCAGAATTTTGGAAAAAAATACAACTATTTTGTCTAACAATGTTAATTATGCTTCATGAGGGATCTAATTTCTGTCTTTTCAGGGCTTAACTTGGGCCCTACAGTCTTCAAGAACCCTTCTTGGAACTCCTTATTTGCTTAGTGTTCCCACAACATTATTTCTATACCACAGATAGGCTGAATGCTTTTTATTAATGCTCCTTCAAACTGCACATGATCACACTAGAATTAGGTCTGTTTTTTTTATCTTCCGCACTAAATGTGAGTGCTATTTGAGGGCATTCGAGGGTATTGCCTTACTAATCTTAAGGTCCCCAGGGCATTGCCTAGTGTGTTACTAAGTTTTTAAATGAATAAATAAATAAAATGATTATCTATTACAAAATATGTGTCCATAGTTATGAAAATAAACATTGTTTTAATGATTTACAAGGACTAATCACAGCAAATCTAATGAGCATTTAGGAAAAGTAAATGAATATTTAATTACAGCAAAAGTAATGAGAATTTAGTTAAGATAGTTTGTCTTCTACTTGTAAAATAAACACTTAAACTAGTCAAAGAAAGTGTTTTCTCATACTTACGTAGAAAATTAAAAAAATTGGTAGGTGATAATATGCCAACCAAAATTGGAAAGTTGTAAACATTTTCAAATGAACTATATTTTTAAATTCTTAAATAGTGCATTATCAAAACTTTAGTACTCAATTTTTCCTGTTAATCCTGGAACTCTGTGCTGACATTGAGCTCTTTATTCTAAAAGAAAAAAAATAATCCACATTAAAAACAAAAGAATGAGAAGTCTTTAGGCATGAAGTAAGGACTGAGATACAGTGAGATACAAATATATACTGCTTGATATTAAAGCTCTCTTTGGCAATAAGCATATATTTAGGTAAAATGTTGTATTTTGAAAATTCAAATAGCATCAGATTGAATGTGAATAAACCCAGGGTTTTAATTTAACCAAACCTGGGAATCACAGAGGAAACCTCCAGGCTGGGTATAGCAACAGGTATCATGTAGGATACTTGTGCATAGTACATTAAGGGTTCTAATATTCTCACCTCTACATGTAGTCTTGGTTCCCTCACTAAACAAGCTCTATATAATTTGAGCAAAACCATTTTTCTTTGTGATCTCAGCTTTTTTTTTTTTAACTTGTAAAATAAGGATATTGGAGTAGATTTTTTAAGGTCCTTTTTGTTCATTAATTCTATTGTTCGGAGGGAGAAAGATCATTGTTATTATATCCAAAACATATATATTAATGCAAATATTTTAAATATTGAAGGCTAAATTAAAAAACTTATTCACTCATTTATTTAAAATATACACGCAATATAAATATAATTTGCAATATATGCTATTTTAATATTTATTTATATATTTAGAAAACATTTTTTAATTTTGTTTTTTAGCTATAGTGTGAGTTTCTTTTCTCCTCCCAATGCCTTAATAACTGAGTAAGGCAACACTCTTAAGCATGACAGTATGTTTCAAAGTTTATTTAAAACATTATTAAGAAATAGAGAATTTAGAAATAAAACCCAAAGATGTCTAATATCATATTAACAACTTTATATCATGTACAATGCATCTGTCTTTTAAAGTAAGGATGGTGCAAATATCCAAATGCCTACCACAGAAATAAGTAAATGAATCCACTATTACCTTGCACTGGAGTCCTTTGTTCAATACAAATCAAAAATTAATAACTACTGCGGATGGTGTTGTTTTTGCTCTTGTGATAATTCAGAATGGCTTTCATATTTTCTTTGTAATTTATATAAAAATTCTCCCAACTCAAAAAAGCTACCAACAAAATTTTAGTAAATTAGGTAATTTAATCACTATATAGTGGAATGAAATGATTATACTTCAGTGATAGCTAAAGAACAGCTAGACCAAGACAAAAATAAGATTTACAAATGCAATTTATCTTCAACATTTTTATTCTTTTCTCTCTTCCTCTATGCTCTATACAGTTTTGTAATTAAAATGTTTCATGGACATATAGAATTTGCTTTTAAAAAAAAACTTAAGTAGCAATTACGTTTTAAAGAGAGCACCAATAAATTAATTCAGAACACACAAATATTTACAATTACTCTTGGCTAAATGTCTAAAGTCTTTCTTTCTCCCCTCCTTTTCTCTCTGCCTTCAGTTTTCTCCTAGGACTAGCAGTCACTGTGAACTCTTTTGTAAAGAAATGTTTTACATATGAATGTCTTTAATTGACTCTATTTACCAACTAACGATGGATAACATCCCTGGAATCCCTGGGAAAGTATTTACAACATTGAAGTAATTTTTCTCCTCTCCATTGAATCATTTTTTAAACTTATTTGTTTTGATTCAGAAAATAACCTTAGTGCAGTGTCAGGATTTTTCTCTGCACCATCAAAGGAGATATTACTGTAATCAAAGCATCTGTCAGAGACAGGGGGAAACAGAGGGGAGAATGAGAGAGAATTTCATATAGGAGAAGTAGCATGGGCAAAAAGAAGTAACATAGTATTTACATCTCAAATTTTCAAATTTCAAAGATATTCAAACATTCATCCTGTTTTCCTTAACATTACATATTATTATATGTGATTATTGTCAGCTGTTGTATTTTAAATCTTATAAGGTAATTGCTATCTCTATCTGATGGCTTCTCTACCTAAAAATATTATATCATATTTTTTACCAGTTAAATAAATTTTATATGCTCCCCCTATATGAGAAAAGCAAGAGAATGTTACAGGGATATAATGTTAAGACATTGTTATTCACATACTGAAAGGACAAAAGTAGGTTTAGGGAAGACCAAGTGTCCAGCAAATAACAAAAATTATTCTTTCCTTCAGCAATTCTGATTAAAAAAAAAAAAAAAACTCCCCAAAGTAATTTTTGTTGGCCTGACCTTGAAATATTATTCTTTATTCAAATTATAAGTTATGTGTTGACAGCACTAGAGCTGACACAAAAAAACTGTGACTTACATGTCAATAGACATAAAATACCAGAGAAGGCAACCTAGTGTGGCTTTGCTCACATTTATATCTTGGGAGAAGTGAGAAAGATTATTTTTTATGGAGTTGGTCACTGATTGAGTCTATATTTCTTGAGCTCTGTTTTAAACTGATACTATTAATGTATCTATGTAATTTGAGTGAATTATTTTATCCCTCTTATCTTGATATCCACATAAAATGGGGATAGTTATATTTAGGGCTGCTGCATTACATGAAAAATTAGTATGGAGTAAGCTAAGAACATTTTCTGGTACATTAGAAAGCACTCAATAAATGTTAGTTATTATGATGCAAATTTCATATTGAGTACCACCTAACAGGAGGAAAGTGCCATATCTATGTTGGGATATCAGTGCAGTAAATATTTTATTTTTGTGAAAATTTTATTTATAGGAGGAGAGTTCTCTTTTCTACTATGATTTTTTAGAAAGTGCATATGGGAAAGTCACATAACTGTAGTTGTCCAAGAAAGTCAATTAGTATATTTTTATGCAGAGAGATTTCAAATTTCTTATTATTCAAGAATAATTCATTCTTAAATATAAAAGTAACTTTAAATAATAAAGTTCTAAATAGATAACCACATTTTAAATCCACTGTTCATATATTAATGGCAGCAGCATGTCACAATGGACACATTTTAATCCATTTTGCATTAAGAGTGGTCATAATTATTAGTGGCTAAATCTGTAAAAGATTTAAAACACAATCTTTTATCTTAATAGAATAAATAATGCCTAAACTCAAAGTACATATGTAAATCTTGGTTAAAAATGGCATCGAACTGGCAACCTATGTACAATATGTATGTTATCTGCCAACTTTATGCTAACTACACATTGACTGCACAGAAGTTGAAGAAAAACCCATGGAAACCTTAACATTTAAGACAGATTTTCCTAGGACTGCAGAGACATTTCAATTAATATAGAGCTAGATTCAGAAACAAGTGCTTACCCAACAGACAAAAAGTTGATACACACTTAGCCCAAATTCATTATTTTCTCTGAAAATCAGACGATTGAGAGCTGGCTCATCAGGAAATAAGTAAATGTAGGTGTTTTTGTTTTTGTTTTAAGGCAGCCAGAGAAATGTATTTATTCTTTTTGTACCTTATTTCCAAATCATCCAGGAATTTCATTTCCCAGAAAACAAGAAATACATTGTGTTTATTGATTGATTGATTTGGTTAGGAGTAGACACTAGTGCTGTCTCAGTAATCTCTGTGATTGAGGGTTAATCCCACAAGTCAAACCTACTTGGAAAGAATGAAGTAGCAAGAGCCCTCGTAGCAATATACTGAAGTTCCTGGAAAAAAAGTTTTTATGCATTCTGTTGGTCAAAGTGAGAACGCCAGATGATAGAATATGGGATTATAAAATATAAGACAATTCCACACTAGAAAAATCTAGATAAATGCTTAGCTAAATGCTTCCTAAATGTTGGGATTTGAGCTAAAGGCTATGCTTATATGCTTGTCTTTGAGCTTTTGACATGAAAGAGGTTTTAATGAAATTCCAGAGAACAGTGAGCATAGCTAAGGTCAATTCTCAAAATATGTCTATCGGCTAGCAGATCTATCTTCGGGCCATGGGCAGCAAACAAAGTAGAATTAAAAAAAAAAAAGAGGCGCACTTGAAAAATGTTGAAGCACAAAAGAAAGAGAAACAAATTCTTTGGGAGAATCTGAGAAAAAGTAGAAATCCAAAAAAT
Organism: Eidolon dupreanum; assembly: GCA_028627145.1. Classification (NCBI taxonomy): domain Eukaryota; kingdom Metazoa; phylum Chordata; class Mammalia; order Chiroptera; family Pteropodidae; genus Eidolon; species Eidolon dupreanum. Next base: position 134,652,409 of record CM053503.1, read on the forward strand.
ATACTTACTACTATAAAAAAGTTTTTATAAACTGCTGTGTCATCTAATAGTGTTTGTGACAAGACACTGGTGGTGCCTCTGACATCATTTTGACATTCAACTATACAACAGTTTTTGATTATGAATTGTTTATAAAATATTTGATTGAATATTCTCATTGAAAGGCTGGTATGTAAGGAGCTCTTACTAATTTAGATTTGGAAGTTACTGACTTATGGAAGATATGAATGATTATTTTTTTACTTAGGAAATCAAACTCAATTATTATTAATTATGATAACTTTAAATTTTTTAAATAACTCTTACCTATTTCAACTTCATTTTCTTCTTTGAAATAATTTCTTAGAAGTTGTTAAGGATTATCGATTAAATTATTTTCCCCCAAAATTCATATGTTGAATTCCTAACCCCCAATAAGACTATATTTGGAGAAAGAAACTTTAAAGAGATAATTAAGGTTAAATAAGTTCATAAGTGTGAGGCCCTAATCCAATAGTACTGATGTCCTTATGAGAAGAAGATGAGACACCAGGAATACTTACACACAGAAAAAAGGGCCATGTGTGCACACAGTGGGAGGGTGGACATCTGCAAGCCAAGAAGTGAGGCCTCAAGAGAAACCAAACCTGCTAACACCTTGATCATGGACTCCCAACCACCAGAACTGTGAAAAATTTTAGTTATGTTATTTAAGCCACCTAAACTGTAGTTGTTTTTTTCTTTTTATGGCAGGCCTAGCAAACTAATAGTGCTGGGTTGAGCCAGGTCTCAGAGCTTGACTCTAAAGTCACACCTGGAGAAAATATCCCAAAATTTTAAAAATGGTATTGTAGAAATTATATCATTTTAAACTTTTTCTAATTAATAAATAAGCCATTTCATTTATTAAAAATTAAAACAAAGAAATATATTTTAATTTGCAAAAGAGCGATTTATTTTAATTAAAGCAAATATTTATTGCATGTGAGGTTAAATTTAAATGTATTAAAAAGTCTTTCCTTAGATTTTTTTTTTTTTAACTAGAGGTATAAATCTACCCCTCAAGAATCTATGATATCTGTCTGATGGCATTATGAAGATGAATAACATAATATTAAACCATTAAATATAGCAGTTTAAAAAATGCTGTGATTATTAGTTCTGGAGCCACATGCTAATCTTTTTGGAAGCAGAGGCTGGCTTATATACAAACTTAACCTCTGTTTACCCTACAAATCATTGAACCTTCAGTTGCTACTATCATACCAAACTGTGTATTATTAGAAATTACTCCAAAATCTATAAAATGAAATAGATGCTAACATTTGTAAGTCAGCTTTCAGAATAAGAACATTAAAAACCATTTTCACGTATGGTTGAAGTTAATCAAATCTGTTGATATTTCATGTTTTAAAAAGATCATATCTTTCCCAGATGGTGAATATAAGAGAGAAATTTTTGACTTTTGTATCAAGAATTGGTTTGATTAAAAGAATCATTTAATGAACTAGTTCTGGAAGAGATCAAAGTTCTTTCATGAGATTATGACATACTATTCATAATGTATATTTTGGAAAAATCTCTTGTTAAACTATTGTTTTTGCAAAGTACAAAAATAACATTATAATAAAACTGGTTGAAAGTATAGCTCAAATAGACTAATGGTCATTCATCGCATTTCTTCTTTTGAATTTTTTTAAGAGAAAAGAAGGGAGAGGCAATTGTCTGTTTGGTAAAGATCACTGTAGAGCTGAAGTCTTTGCCAAGGTTCACATATTTGCCTTTATTGATGATAAAGCTGAGGGCAGGCCAAAGTAAGTAAATTACAACTTAAATGGGAGTCTAAACTCAATGGGAGATAGTATAAATTTACATTTCGGGAGTATATGTGTTTGTGTGGTACCTTGAGTGAAAAGAAAAAGAGAATTTTGAGATGTGAATGTAAGGAATATCAGAGTAGAGGTGTAGGGTAAGGCTAGTGTTCAGAAAGAAGATGAAAGAAGGAAAATTTCTAATATCTAGTCTTGGTTTATTTATACATAGAGTAATAGTACATGTCTAGGAGTTTATTTTTAAGTAGATAATATATCGGAATATTAAATGTTTTGCATAGGTTTTAAGAAAGGATTGAATTAAGGGGTTCAAAGCCCTTAGATAACCATAAAGGTTATCTGTCAAAGCTGATTGACAAGAATTTACATGTTTCCTTTCTTAAGTAGAACTATGTAAGCCATGAATAGATTAATTTTTAGGATTACATAAATTAGCAGTAAGACTTCTCATGTGGAAGTAACTATATTCACTTTTTCCCATCTGAAAATAACTTTATTAGGAAATATCATATGCCTTCTTATTGCCATGGCAACTCATGTGAAAGCAAAAGATACTTTAAATCAGCTAGGTAATCCCATAGTTCACTTACTATTTTCATAAATTCATATATTTTGAAACCTTCTCTTTGTTCCATACTATTTAAATATTTACCTTAATTTTATCTAAATAAACTCTTCTATAATTATGCCTGTGACTGAAATCTCATTAGGCCCAGAAGCCTCTGGGTATCAAATCATGTTATCAATAGCTTACAAATTTCTGATTTTATCTGCACCTTAGTACATAGGACCTCCAGCATTTTTTATATAAAGTCCCAAGGTTCTCTTGAAATCTCCAAAGGGATGCTTCACCAGCAAGTCACTTTAATACGATCAAAGCATAGTATTCTTTCCCTAGTACTCTGACCTCTTTTTTCTATGCCCTCTACCCTTAGAATCACTGGAAGTGACCTTGCTCTTGCCATTTCTTACTCCTTTATCCTAAAGATTATATCACAAAGACACTATCTTTTGATCCTCTCGAAGTCTTCAACTCTTTGTGGTACCAAGGTCTTGCTGTATTCTATGCATAATCAGTGGAAAGTGTCCTTTAACTTGTCCTGTCCAGAATTTACTAATTCTTTCTCCTTCATCTTCAGCTCCTTAGAAGTCCAAACTAGTTCAAAAGTCCAGTAAAATATAAGCATCATGTTACCTTCTGAGTCTTTATGTCCTCATCATTATAAGTTAGGTTCCCACAAAACAAAATAAACAAAACAAAACCACCTCCTATTTCCTTCTTCAGCGACTTTCAGAGTTCTTTTGCATATTATTTCAAGTATATAGATGTCAGCGGGAGGGTAATAGGAAATGGAAAAAAGGAGAAATATTTGGACAAAGTTCTCATCCTGTTTCCACTAATGAATAAAAGGAGAGCAGAAGTTGTCAGGAATTCATCAAGGTAGCATTCAGAAATTTATTGCAAAAATATCAAAAATAGATAGTGTAAATTATTATAAACCAAAGTTTAATTTGGTGTTATTTATAAGAACTAAAATTACAATTTAAAAATCATTTAAATAGTAATAGATGCCATTCATTAAGTGTTTATTGTGTGCTGAACACTGTCCTAGGCAGTATAAGCATGCAATCATATTCAGTTCTAAGAGTAATGAGTTATTACACTCTCCCTTTTATTTTTCCAGATAAGGAAACAAGGGCAAAGTCATCTCACTAATAAAGTAAGCAAGCTAGAATTCCAACCTGAGACTCTCTGATTCCTAAGCATATACGCTTAACCAGAACTATCTCTGGACCTAGATGTATTTCACTCCCCCAGTCACTGGCTATATAGATATTTATCAGTAGTATTTTGAAGTTTAGGTGAAACACGTACCCCCATAGAGCAAAACCATTGCTGAAAGGCCCATATTTTTTTGTGGAGCATTTGCTTACTATGATCTCACCACCATGCCAGATCCTAAGAAGATATTAAAATAAATACACCTCACTGTTCTTTTACATTCATTTTGGTTTTTTGTTTGTTTGTTTGTTTGTTTATAATAAGAACATTTAAAGTATTCTTCAGAGAAAAAAAAATGGACCATATTGAATAATACTATGTAACTTCTTGAAACTGCTCATTTTATGTGTAATCACATAAGACTTGAGATCTTTCTGATTCCAAAAGTATCTTTTTTAGAATTAGCAAAATAGTATACAAAATGATTTTTGGAAGATGTGTAGTGAGGCATCTCTTGGATAAGCCATGTACATGGGACAAGTTGACAGTTTAGGAGAATTGATCACAGAAAACATTTTCCACTTAGTATTTTATCTTGAAATTAATTACACACACAGTAAGTACCCATATTTTTGCATACAATTCTGGTAGAAACACAGAACATTTGAAATGAACATCAGAACCCAAGGCTTAACTCAATGCCATCTACAAGAATTAAAATTAGAAAAAACTAATAGTTCATTAATAGTAGTAATAATAGCTTTTATTTGATGAAAACCAATTATATGAATTTTCTGTTTATTATTTTGTTTAAATATCATTTGTTCATGGTATCAATAAGATCATCTTGGTATAAAACCTTTACTTTGTAAGTGAGGATATTCAAGATCAGAGAAATGAAATGTCTTGACTGCATTCATGCAACTGGTCAGAGGTTGAGAAGAATCTAGTAATGTGTCCCCTAATTTAAATCCCTGGGGTTACCTTATGCTGTCTTTGAAAACTTAACCTAGATATGTAAAATCATGTGAAATGAGCCAACAGCATCCTCGAGATAAATAAAGTACCATTACACAATTATACCCACAAATAGGTATTCTTTCTTACAGAGATTTCAATTGAAAATTAGTATTTTTATAAAATATGAATTTACATATGGATTTGGGCAGATTTTAGAGTCAATGACTGAAAACAGTTACATTCAATGAACAGAGTCTGTGCTTTGTCTTTTTGTCTACTTCACCAATGTTTTAAGTCAGCTTGATGCCATGAGTCCAGCTTAATTTTGTGTAACAAAATACATTTATTTCAGTTCTTTTTCAAATAAAACTTACTGACTAGTCATTTTCTTAAGGCCTTGGTCTAAATAGGTCCAACTTGCTACATAAAGAGAGAAAAATACAATAAAATGGCAATTGACAAACCCGAAAAAGACAGAGTGGCCACAGTCTCTAAGCACATGTGTGCTCTCTTGTCAATCGAACGGCACCCTCAACATGTCAGGATACAGAAAGTGATTTCAGAAAGTTATATGATAAGGCCATTTTTTTCCCCAATAGAATTATCAGTCATACCACTTATTGAAACAGGGATTGCACTAAAATTGCATGAGAGATCTTATTGTAAGAACTATCCTGAAATTTAAGATACATCAGCATATTATATACTGTTAGTTAGAAAATAACTTGACACAATCAGTGCACATTGAATTGAACATGAATCCAAAATGTGATGGTTTCTTGAAATTTAGATTTAATAGTTTGTGACTATATATTTTTTGTGAGCATTGGAGATGATCAAATCTGTTTAATAGTGAGAATATTAAATATCAGCAAATGTTTTGTTAAGTTTCAAGTTCAATATATAAGAAAATCTCCAGAGAATGTGGAGAAAAATTAAATTAATGCAAAGAATCAGAATGTTGCTTATAGAGATCTTCTAAGAGGCATGATTGGTGGTTTTGGCCATTTTATACAAAAATCAATACAAGCATATCAAAAAGAAATAGATACTAATTTTGGTCATGACACTAGGTTATTATTTTGTTTCTTTTAATATCTTTTTATTTGTCACTTCTCCATTTTTCATTTCAAATATGTGAGGTTGTATAAAAAAACTGTACTAATTCTTCTAGTTCTACAAAGCTATAAAGCTAATATATTAGAAGATTGAATATAAGGCTTTTTTAAAGCTTTGTGCCCAGGAGTGGCACCAAAGACTTCCAAGTTATAGAGTTGTACTAGAATAAAATTTACAATTCACATTACAATATTTAGAATGGACTTATAAGAGAAAAAATTGGCTTTACCCTGTTCACTACTAAAATTTTTCAAAGACAAATTTGGCATTCAAGACAGTTAAAGACAATAATAGACAGTAATAATAGAATGTAATAGAATTGCTCTGGCTGTAAAGACATAGTTCTTTCCAAACAAGTTACAACAAAATGTGAAACAAAAAAATATAATCTTATTCTTTTTAACTTAATACATCTATGAGAACAAAAGTGCTTCTTTCTCTTAATTTTTATTGAATAGATTTTTTCTCAAAATGCATTTTAAGTTCAACAAATGTGCTTCAAAATACATCTGTGTATGAATGTATGTATGTTTGTATGTATTTATATATAATTTTCTGTCAAACATACTATCAAATGTCTTATAGAATCTGCGATGTTATGAAACCACTCAATATTATTTTTCCCTTGCAAAGAAAACATAACCTGTCTTAATAGACTATTGTTGATGAATATTTTTATGATCTGGCTGTAAGGACAAATTCTAAGGTCTGCTATGATTCACAAAACTTACTCTTAGGATGGAAAATTTCATTCTAAAATATTTTGTGATTTTATTGAATGTGTGTTATGGTTTCCAGTGATATGGCAGCTTACGTCTCATGGCACTATTTTCTGGATCCTTTATCGAATATCCAAAGGCTTTGGGAAAAATTGAGAGGAAATAGGGAATAATAAATTTTTTCAGGAAATAAGTAACTAAGATTAATATGCTCCATAAAATGGAATCCCAAATGATTTAAAGATAAGAGTTTGTTATTAATTATATAGTAAATGCAAAAATGAATTTATATACGAGAAAATAAAAAATAATAAATTCAGCATGGCCATAATTTTTTCTTCATAAATAGATGTTCTTCTGCTTTAAGCCTAATTAACAATAGCCAAATTTAATTTTAAAAGCATGAATATGCCCAATGAAGTAATTCTTTACAATGGAAATTGATGTTTATTGTTTATTCAAATTTTTCTTAAGGTGATCTCTGTTGTCATATAGACAAAACATTTGACAGAAGTGTTGAATTTTCATCTGAAGGTTTTGGTGTCATGTAAAACAGCTTACAACAATAAGAGTGGGTCTAAAGTCTTGCTTGAGTTAACTAATTGTTGCCAGGTCTATTTGCCAGGCTTATTAAATAATAGCTTTAGCTTCCTTTAAATCCATGGTCTGTTTCTCATCTTCAGGAATGCTTTAGATGCATCATATTAGAAGCTACAAGTATCTGTTGGGTTTTACTTTGTCTTATGTCTCCAGCAGTCCTGGTGAGCAAAGAACTTTTAGCCACAGTGAGAATTTCCCATAAAATACAGTAAATGACACTTTCCTCATATGCCATGCCTTTTCTTTCTTTCTAGGTTCTATTCATTTCTCTACTACTTTAGGTAGACATTTGCTCACTTTAACAAGAATGAATAAATGAAAATGTGGCTTCATTTGTTTTTAATAACTAGTAAACACAAAAATAATGTATCATTAAGTATATTAACAGGACTCTATGTGCTATTGGTATAAGCCCCAAGGTAGGAAGTCTTGCCCATCTGGCCATTAATATTATGACTGATGGAGTAACATAGACAGGAAATTAGATAATCTCACAAAGGTACATATATAGGCAGTTTAGGAAGGGTTGGCTGGAAGTTCAGAACAAGCAGATTTATAACCCTTGTAGGTATATTAATTGTGACATAGCATGATTGGTAATTTCAGTTTGCCTCGTTCATGCTAGGGTCAGCATATTTGGGGAAGAGGGAAGATTTTGTCACAATTGATGTATTCCATAAAAAGAGAATTAATTTGCTTTCAAAGCATGCTTAAGGAAGGGCCAGGATGATAGAAGACGAATGAAACAATAATAGAATATCTAAGTGAAACAAGAATTTTTTGGAAACAGTGCTTTTTTTTTTTTTTTTTTTTTTTTTTTTTATGTAGGGTTTTTCCACATAGGGGAAATCTATACCACATTGACCATACTCTAGAATTCATCTGAAGTATAATGGACTTGCTGAGATTTGGCCTGAGGAGTCTGATTCTCAATTGTAAGTATGGGTTTATCTCACTTAACAGGCTTTTCAAATATGATAAAAACCCGTTCAAGATAAATGCTCCATGTTTAACTGATTGCTTATTTTATAGGTCAGTCAGTGCATCTTGTAAAAATACTATGTCTTCCTACAACTAATAACAACATCTTATTTTCGAGTATGTATAATATTCTTCATTATCAAAAATGAAATTTCATTGTCAAAAAATAAATGTAAGCTACTTGTTAATAGTCATAAGTTACATATATAAATCATTACACATACGCCCTAAGTGACAAAGGACCTTTCTTAACATCCTTATAATTATCCTTAATAGCAAGAGAAGCCCTTTTGGTATCTTCCAACCCATTGCTTGCAAAGTTTTATATTTATTTTTGCTTACAAGTAGCACCTGGAGCTCATTTTCATGTGATACATGCAGTATGTAGTCACATTACCCCATACCTAATAGATATTATAGACAAAATAATTTTTAATAAAAGCACATTTGTATTAATGAATGCAAAACTAAAGATGTATAAAGATGCTTAATTGTCACCCAAATGATTTGTAAGTGTAATGCAATCAAGGTAATAAATAATTCCAAAGTTTAACTGAAGAAAAATAACAAAAAATAAGATAAATGGACTCTAGAACCAAAAATAATTTTATTAACATAATTTAGTAAATATAACAATTTAGCAAAGTTTCAAATCAATAATAGAAAAGATGAACTATTTAATAAAAAATATTGGTACAATTATCCATTGGTTTTGGAAAAAAATTTATATCTGAGATTCAATTTTAGTTGAATTATGATTTCACTGTGAATATAAACCTATTAAAATTACTAAAAATTTACGAGTTAATATTTTTAATGTCTTGGAGTCAGAAAGAATTTTCAGTAAGATTATTAAACTTTAGTGATAACTGGAAACAGATCCTTCTATTGTCAATATTCAGTCTAGCCAGAGATATTCTCCTTATTTATTTTTCTTTTCCAACTCTTATCCATCTTTCAAGTTTCAGAGTCTATCGAATGTTTATATAAATAAAACAATGCAAAAATATTTTAAGTTAGAAGAATTGAGCTATTACAAATCGCATTATTTGTTACAAAGAACTTCATACGATATTGTATTTTCAGCCCTTATCTTTAATTCAGAGTAGTTACAGTCCAGTTCAGAATCTCAGAACTGGAATGGACCTGAGAAGTCTTATACTATAAACTGTTCATTTTACAGATTTAGAAGGTAGGAGTTCAGGAGAGTTTAGTGATTTGCCTCATATCCCATAGCAGTGGTAGATGCTCTAATACTAGGAGTTCCCTTTCTTAAGTCTTAGTTTTGGTGCTTCTTAACAAACAAACAGAACAAACAAGCAGAGACTCATGGACATGGACAATAGACTAGTGGTTATTAGAGCGTAGTGGGAAGGGGAGAGGTAGATAGTGTGACAGGGATCAAATATGTGGTGACAGAAAGAAATCTAACTATGGGTGGAGAACACATAATGCAAAATATATATTATATATACATATACATATATATGCATATATATATGCCTTACTGTTAAATTGTACACCTGAAACTTACTAGATTTCATTAACCAATGTTACCATAAAAAAAAAAATTAACCACGTATCAGTCAAACTAATATGATAGCAAACTGCAATCTTGGTTTTCAGTTATATTTTTTAATTTCACCAGAGATAATTTTTCAATCTCTTTCTTGCTGAAATTTAAATATATATCCACCTTAAACTTTACTTTTTAGAAATAAAATTTTTAAATTACAAAATGAGCAATTAACTTCTCACAAAAATATCTTACCAATACTCTACAAATAAGAAATCACAGTCTAAAAAGCAGTTAAAATATGAATCTTTCATTTTAAAGCCATTTCCAATTTATCTCCTTCAAACTATCCAATGTATATTAGAATTTAAAAGTTGGAAAGATATTTAGAAAAAATATTGTGTAATTCTCTTAATTTGCACATGGAAATGACTGGTATACACCGATAGTGGAGGCCTAGTAAATCAATTTTCTTCCATTTTTATGTTCTTTACTATGTGTCCTCATTAAGCAATTGAGACATTATAAAAATTGATCTGGCACCACTTCACATAAAAAAGTTCAGGAAGAGAAACCCAGCTGTCAGATATAAGTAGGCATTTAGAGCATTCAAACCTTGCTCTAAGGAACAGTGAGTCATATGAAATGCAATGTGCAAAGGAAGCTGACACATAAAAGGATAGAACAACAATGATGAGTTCCCAAAGACATGCTAAGGGACAAGAATAATTATAGAGGGTCTATTTTTGGGCCCAACACAATAATTTGGGAATTTAAAAATCAGAAGAAGGAATTCTGTCACTCAGCTTTGAATTTAAGATAAAATAGTTTAGTAGCTTTTATTTTTCATTAATGCTATTATAGTTTATTAGGATAATATACAATTGAATTGTTAAGCACTTAGGAGTCTAAAAATAAGTTAGGACAGAAAATTTACTTTAATTTTGTAGGAAAGGAGGCTCTGCTGTATAATAATAATTGCATAATTAATATCTAATATGGAACTATAATGCCAAATATAAATAAGAAGACACCTCCAACTGTAAAGCACTGTTTTTTGGAAGCACCAATGCCCCTGAAGCTTTTAATTAATGCCAAGGATTTAAATTGAAACTGCTTTGCCAAGGAGTTCTAAAAATAGTATCTAGAGCAACTTAAATCTTTAAAAGAGCTCAACCCCCATTTTCCTGTTCCCTTATTTACAAATGATATCCTCTAATGTTCCAACTATGGGAAAGGTTCACAACCGTTTATAGAAATATAATGGTGACTATGTGAATCAGAAAACAAAGAACTCTACAGAGGAAAGGAATTTAGTTCAAATGAACAACTGAACACTATTATTTTATAACGTTAAACATAATTTATTTTTACATATGTACAGAATCATATATATATAGTTATAGTTATAGTTATAGTTATAGTTATAGTTATAGTTAGTTATAGTTATAGTTATAATAAGATTAGCCACAGAAATTACAGATGTGTATATACATATCTGCACATGTGTGTGATGTTTGTGCCTAATATTGCCAAATTATTAAATCTGATAGGACCTATTCAAGTTAATTTGACACTCCTAGTCCTCTGGCCAATGGAATAAAACATAGTTGCTAAATCCATACCTGAAGATCCCAAGGAAATGACTTTGTAAGTTTGACAGATGTACGTAAGTCTATCTCTATCAGTATTTTGTTAGATTGCCTTTCAAAGTTTTTCTTTATTCAGAAGTTATTTGAAGTAAAGTTATATATCATTCTGTGAAATCTTTCTCACTATTGTTAATGCTCATATTATCCTCAACTTCATTAGAACTTCAACATGTTACTTTCATTAGGTCATGAATGTTCTTTTGTAATATATGCAGTACCTGAAAGTAGGACCATCCAGAGTTTTGACAGGTGGCAGCACAAGTGGTTGGTGTATCATCGTAGTACCCTGGATGATAAGAGAGAACATTCCTGTAAATTTTGGTTAAAATGTTATTTATTAGTAGATGTGCGATTTTGTAGAATTTATAATTATATACTAGTGTGCATTTTTTTCTTGTTAAAATCATAAATATGTGTATTTTAAATGTTGCATTTTAGTGGGAAGTTTGGAGGAGACGTAACAGAAGATGTAACATTTAAGTTGCCACTATCTTAACATGGAAGTAAATAAGAACTTTGTTCTTGGAACCTTATTTTATAAGAACGAGGATTGTAAGGGGAACAAATGTGGAGGAGGGTCCCTGTAGTTCAAAATCTTAGCATTAGTAAGAGGTAGATGCCCTGAAATGTTCAAGAGCAGGATAGTTCCTGGAAGAAGGGATACCTTGGTTAAATGAATTTAAAGAGGAAATGACATGGATGGTTTAAAGTACAGGAAGAGGGCCAACATGATCAAAGTGGAGTGAATGAGGGTGAAAGAGTGACAAAGACTTTGTAAAAAAGAAAGAACCAGAGGCTAGACTATGTTGATAATGATTTTTAACACTCCTTAAGTATAAGGCATTACTACAATTTAGATTCGTCCACTGCCAAACACTTCATCTTTATAAATGTGTTTTACATGCATCTTTTCAGACTCACACTAATGTTGAAAGCAAGATATAGCTTATCTTGCTTTGCATTTGCACAGTATTTGGACTTGCAGAACTTCAAAAATGTCTAGGTTGCATGTGCAAATTATTTATCTTCGTTAGCTCATATTAGAGTTTGAGATGCTTTCAATTAAACTTACCCTTATGAATTATCAGTTTGCTGCTGCTTCTAACAATAATCCCTGAATTATTGCTAAGGAGTTCTATGAAGTTAACAGGGATCTTTAAGTGAAAACTCAAAAGCCTCAAGAATGTGGTGTTAAAAGCAATCGTTGCAATCAAATATTTTGTGAATAGAAAAATGTTTTTAATTACTGTGTAAAATTACTTTGTAAAATTTTACAAATTCATGTATTTTAATAATTTATCATATATTATTATAAATTGTCTAGTATATGTTACAATTAGGATCATAATTTGGTCATATTAAAGAGATTTGTATTTTTACATCAACAGACACTCTGCATTATATTTAGAATCTGGATTTTCTACAAGCTATTTTGGAAAGAAAAAAATCTCTTGTCAGTCTCAGTCTTTACTGGCATACATATGGACTTCAGAAGGTTCAAAGTTGAAGTTTATTTTGAGTTTTTTTCGAACTTGCTAGAAAATGCTAGAAATAGGAACAACATGACATGTTGTTTTTTTTCCTACATGGTTCTAGAGATTTCATTTGTCATCACAGCTGAAAATTCTGTGAGAAAATCTTCCCACCCTTTCAGAGATTTGGAATAATTAGAAAATAAATATGTCAATAGTTACTCTGGCTATCAGAAAATTGTTGAAGAGTTAATTTTGGTTTGTATGTGTTGCACATATTAATAAAATATTTTGTATATCACTATAGTCTTCTACTTTCCTTAAAAAAAATATCAGTATCTACATATAGATTAACAGATCAAAAATAGATTAATATCCAAGAAAAGAGGATACAAAAAAAACGTTATAAAGCCCTGATGAAAATGATAGAGATACTTAGAAAAAAACCCAAAAGAAAGCTAATTTTGTTCAAGTAGCACTATGGGCTGAAGTGATAATACAGTGAAATCAAAATTGACAAAACCTAAAAAACACAGAAAAGAAATACAACAAATAAGAATACTGATAAACCTTAATGTGATGTTGCCTTGATGAAGCACAACAATTAAGCTAAAAGGGAAAAACTGCAAACCTAAGTCTATTTATTAAGAAGAAATAAGAACCTTCAAGATATATATTAGTCAAATTCAGCTTCTGGGTAAGGACAATCAAGTGACTTTCAAAATGAGAGATTGTCTAAAAGACACAAACTCCAATAACTACAATGATACTTTTATGTACAAAAAATAATTTTTACCATAGTAGAAACTATCTCTTTCAAGAGATTTATAAGCTTAATAAATTATTTTAAATATTTGAAAGATTATAAAAAAAAAACACATAATACATGTCATTATACATTTCTTCAAACCCATAGAATGTACACCACCGAGGGTGAACATGAATGTAAACTATGAATTTTGAGTGATCATGAAGTGTCAATGTAGGTTCATCAGTTGTAACAAGCATATGGCTCTGGCGTGGGATGCTGGTTAATGAGGAAGGCTGTGCATGCGTGGGGACAGCAGGGCGTGCATAGTACAGTGCGGTCTGCATAGGGACAGTGGGGTGGGCGTGGGGACAGTGGGGTATGAGAAATCATTGTTTCTTGTGTTCTGTTTTACTGGGAACCAAAAACTGGTCTGAAAAATAGTCTGTATATATATTTTTAAAAGCACACATACAGCTGAATGTAATTATTAATTTTCTTCCTCTTTATTTTATTTTTAATAAATTTATTTATTTAAATTAGTTTTAAGTATACAGTACATTAGTTAGACATCTATAATGTTCATAAAATGATCCCCCCAATTGCTCTCTCCCTCCCCTGGCCCTCCACTTATTAATGCTAACAACATTCCCTCTTCTCTTCCTCTTTATTTTTAAAGGAGATTTCAATGTGTATTTGATGAGGTTTTTGAATAAAGGGAAATGGAAAGTCAGGGGTATAATTCTGAGCATTATCAGTCTGTGTCCCTGTCCATGCTGAAAAATGCTATTCATACATTCCCAGTTCGAAAAGAGAACAAAACATATTCTCTCCTTTCCCTGGACCACCTAACCAAAAAGAGATAGTTCTCTCAAATAATTATAAGCAAAAAGTGGCTTAATCATAATTCTACAAAATCATGTCAATGCTACCCAATTAGAAACAAATGTTTCAGAGGATATTTTTAATTAATTTTACACATAAATCTGCTTTGATTCATAATCAGGGCAATGCAAATTAAAACCATAATGAGTCACTACATACACCCACCAGACTAAGAAAAAATTTCAAAGTCTTAATACAAAGTATCAGAAAGGATGTGGTGCAGTGGAAACTTCATACGATGTTGATGGAAACAAATTGGTACAAGGACTTTGAAATTCTAGGATCCTGAAGTCCCACTCACAAGTATATTTTGTAAAGAAATTCAGACACATGTGTACCAGGAGATATGTTAAAAAAAAAAAAATACGTTCCATGTGCTTCATTGTTGTAACAGTAAAAGGGTGGAAGCAATCCAAATGTCTCTCAGCAGGAGAAAGGATAAATACATTGTGCTACATTCATTATGAAAAACTGCGACAGTGAAAAGAACCACAGCTACATACATTAACAGGGGTGTATCTCCAAAACGTAAGGCTGAATGAAAGAAGCAAGTCTACGAAGACTATATTCAGGATGATTCCGTCTTCAAAAGAGTAAAAATAAAACAGCAAAACTAAATAATATATTGTTTAGAAATATATATGTGTATGGTAAGGCCATAAAGTAAAGCAAGGGAACGATTAGTACAAGTTTCCAATATTTCTGGAGACGTATCTGTGACTTAATCAGGGAGGAACATAATGGACAAGCAGGGTCGTAGGTACAGAGTCATTTATTTATTTATATAGTATATTCATGCTATATATTATCTATATGCATTAGATTTTTAAAAGTATATGAAGTTTTTTGGAACAGTATGAAGAATATTATTCCTTACTCTGGAATCATATTTGTTGTGTATTTATGAGTCAAAATATCAAAATGCAGTGTATTTGGGATAGGTCAGTGTCATTGGATGGGAGAGGAAGCTGCCCCACCAAAACAATTCAGTTTGAAAGTTTACTTACTTTTGTTAGAATATTAAGATTAGATCTCTTTTAAGATTTCACAGTTAAAGCATAGTCATAATGCATAATTCTAAACTCTTAAAATTTTACAAATATGATTTAAGTGTGTGAATTCTATTTGACTTAGGTTATTTTCCTAGTTATATGGAGGAAATTGTGGAACACCAATGATGAACAACCTGAGAATCAATGTGTGTGTGTGTGTGTGTGTGTGTGTGTGTGTGTGTGTGTGTGTGTGAGAGAGAAAGAGAGAGAGAGAATTTACCCCTGAATCCAATGAAATAGGAGTCAATAAAGTTATAACTTATTTGAGAAGGAAGTAATATTCATGTCTTGTTATTTATTTATAGTTCTGTGTAAATTTGTGCTTATTATTTGACTATTTTGAAAGAGAACCACTTGATTTAAACATATGCCTGTTCACTCTTATTTTGTTATTGTAAATTTGAGCTTAATCATGCTATTATGTCTTATTTTCATAACATCCAGAGTTCAATCAACAGACAGCTGTCTTCAGGGTACATAGGGATCATTACAGTATCACCTCCCTCTGTATGTTGAGCAGATTTTGACTGATTTAGTATATTTAAAAGGAGCAAAGGGATTTGCATTTTACCAAATAGCTCTGCTGCCTTAAATGTGGTATGATCAGTATAGCCCAATTTCTGGGCTACATTTAAAAAAACTGTACTAGACAAAGACTTGCCAGTATATCAGACTCTATGAACTCTTTAAAGTTATTATCTTGACGAATTGGGTTCAAACCTTAGTGCATGATGACTACCCAGGAGGTGGTGTTTGCTTCTCAGAACTTCTTCATAAACTCTCTTCACCTCTTATCAGAAGGAATAACCCATAAGCTTAGCACTCAACCCCATTTCCCAAACAGAAGGGCAGATAAAGTTTTCCTATCCTACATGGTAGGCTGAGCAGCTGGAAAGTATTTGCATACTAACTTGTAGTCCATGGCCCTGGAGCCAAAGTATCTCCACATCTTAATTGCTGCAGTTCAGTGTAAGGTTTTTATTTCCTAGCCTTTCTGGCAATAAAATATGACTTGTTGGACCATTTATCATCTTTTGTAGCCTCTCCTTTGATCTTTTCTCTCCTTTCCTCTCTTTATTCTGTTCACCTCCTCCTTTTTTTTTTTTTTTTCTGGTTTCTTTTACTTTCAAATCCCATCTTTCACTCTGGTTTTATATCAATCTTTTTGCTCAGTAAGCAACAATTACTAAGTTAATTACATCTCTTATAGTCATATATGTTCCCTAGATGAGAATTTTTCTGAATGTTCTGTTCTCTGTTTTCCTGATTGGTCTTAACTCCATAAGCTTTTTCCTTTTATTTCTAGTTTCATCAATTTCATCAATCTCCAAAACCTTCACCTTGCCATTTACCAAGATTCTGTCACCAGACCTGTAATAAAATGAGGTATTCTGGCTTCATCCCAAGGAAGAAAAGTTTAGGGTGTGTAAAAAATGTTAATTATATATTTAAAAACATGCAATTAAAAGATATTATACATGTAAATACAGAGAACATATCTGCTCTTTTAGAAACAAAGTGAGGACCTAGTTAGTAAGAGGAATTAGTAAAATAGAACTAATTAGAGAATTGTTAATAACATTAGTTTGTGGCCAACATCATAAATTACAAAATTTATTTATGGTCATATTTCATGGTGTAAGCTAGCCAGCTAGTTATATCTCTGTTGTTACTATCAATCTCTTGGAATAGAGATAGTTAACATAGTCGAGGTGATCCAAAATATATAAGAGCTGAAGTACTACTAAAAAAGATATGAATTTTATTCTATTGTAATAATAAGTAGTGAAACTTTTTTAAGTTGACAGGAATTTTTAAATTTAGTATCAGGTAATTATTCAGACTTAAGGCTTTTTCATCCTGCAAGTTGTGTTCTTCTAGAAAAGGCTCTCAAGAATATGTGGTGCTTCTGCTGAATCTAGATGAGGGTAAACAAATGTTTTAGAATTGCCTTTTTCTGAATGGAGCTCTTGGGAGTACCCGTTTGTCACTGTTGGTGTTAATACTAGCTTGAGAAAGTATGAAGTGTCTCTGCTCATACGAGAAATTAGTCATTTTTGCACTCCACTTTTAGTGCAAAGTACTTGAATTTAAAATTCTGTCAAGGCTTTTATAATGGAAACTTTGAGAGCCTTTTCCAGCATTTTTGCAAGCCCATCTAGATTAGATATTTTTACTCTTTAGTCTTTTTAAAATTATTATTAGTTTCAGCTTTCTTTTTTTTTAAGCTACTTGGGACAAAGAAGACGTGAATACTCGGTTGCCATATTATATATAAACATACAAAAATGAATGTAGACTAATTCTTAAAATAAAATACAGTTTTTGTTAGGGCATTATTATCATTTGAATTTTGTAATAGTAACTTTATTATAAGTATACTATTCAATAATGACCACATCAAATAAATTCCAAAAGTTAAAGAAGCTAGTCTATAATTTACTATTATGTTTTGAGCAATACTTCATTTAGGACAGAGAGTCATTTAATCCAACTAGTTTGTTGCTTATGGCTGAAAACGCAGTCAGTGTATTAATACATAATATGTTGAAAGACAGTAAAATTACAACTTTGACACATTTTATATACATATTTTCTCAAATACAATGAACATATTTCGAGAATCAGTTTTTTTCTCAATGGAAAATTTTGTTTCCCTGAATGATATATATATATATATATATATATATATATATATATATATATATGGGCTCAGAAGAAAAAAAATGTCAATCAACTATGATATTTCCAGGTGAATGAATGATTAGGATTCTGTTTTAAAAATAGATGAAGTTAGCTATATGAGTCTCAAATATATTGAGAATCTAAATTAGAAAAGAAAAATATTGTTATGACTTGTGAGTTGTGTCAGTTCAGAAGAAATATTTTGTGAAAATCCATCACGAGTCTCTCAAAAAACTCATGATTTTATTTAATGTCAAATATATGTTTCAATTTATAAGATAGTCCTTTGGCTTTAAGTATGGAAAACTTCTCAAACTATACAGTGATGAAAGGCTCTAAACAGTTGGCATTATTTTTAGAATTATCATTAAACATTTATAAACCAACACTTTAAAAAGCTTGATAAATTATAGATTACCAAACATGTACTTCAACACTTATCAAACAAGTATATAATTTTTTGGCAATCATACAGAATTTGTCTTCTACCATATTGGTTTTTTTATAAGATTTATTTTCTTTCTTTCAATTTCGCTGCTAAGTTTTCTTATTTTTTTCTCCTTCTATAGACTTTTTAGTGCTATTGTCCAGAAAGGCAATAAGGAGGAATAAGGCTTTTGTTGGGAGACAACAGTTGGCAAGTCTGCCAGTTTCAACAAGAAATTCTGCCAATTTCAGCCATTGTTTGGCCATTTGGGAAAATGCTTCAACATTTTGTGTTAAAATACTGAGCAACCTTCTCATTTACCCTAGTTTGAAAGGTCACTCCTTGGAATTCAGTGAAACCTGAACACTAAATACATTACAGAAGACATCTTTACTAATTTATTTTCCTTTACAAAAAAACAGTGAAGAGATAAATATTAGGTTGACCTAAGAATAATAAAATGATAATTAGTTTTTGAATATTTTCTCTTTGGCAATGTGATTCTAAATCTTTAGAATTTCAGCTCTAGCATGTATTGTATATGGCATAAAAAATCACATGAAGTCACTATCCAGTTTTCTATGGATACTAATATAAAGAGACATATTCATTCATTTAATCATCTATTAAACAAATTTTAAGCACTTACCATGTGCAGGCATTTATCTAGATGCTTAGGATATATTAGTAAAAAAAAAAAAAAAGAAAAAGAAACAGGCAGAAATGCTTGTACTCATAGAGCTTACATGTTAGTGGTATGGACAGAAAATAAACCATAACATAAAAGATATGTCAATTATAGTAGATGGTTTGTCGCAAGGTGATTGTTATAGGAAAAAGCTAGCACAAACTAAAAGAGATGAATATGGGCAAGAGGATTGTGATGGTATAGGTGTAAGTTTTGAAAAAATGATTAGGATAAGCACCATAGAAAAGTTCGTATCTGAGCACAGACTACAAAGGTGAGGGATTTAGGCATATGGATATCTGGGAGAAGACCACTCTATCCTTATTAAAAAACACACACAGATAATTTTTAATCCCTCTTTTAGATAATGTGCTTTCCTTCATTTAAATTTATGTCAATCGATATCAGAAATACTAGGAAAAAAAATAAACTTGTCTGGAGGTGGAAGACTCAACAAAAGGAAGAAGAGATACTAAAATCTGTTATCCAGAAACTGTAGGCCCACAAATAAGAAAGATTAGTGGGTTTTTTTTCTTCTTCATATTTAGGCACTATAATGATGGATATGTGATGAAGAGTAGAGAAAAGGAGACATGATAAACTTAGGAAGTTACTCAGTTTATTCATTTAAATAAGAATTCCCTCATTAATTTCTATTATAATCTTATGTCAATAAAGTAATATACACAATGATCTTTGTTGTTTATTACAATTTAATTTAATTTCAATGACATTCAAATTGAAACTGATATACAGTGATCCTCTTCAGATAGAAAAGTTTATATGTTATAGTTTATATGTTGTATTTACAGACTGTTTTCCTTCCATGATTATAACATTATGAATTATGTCTGGAAGAAATACATAGACCAGGATATAGGACAATCCTTGAAGTCTAAACAATTTTGAGTAATTAGGAACAAAGTGTTGTCTAAGTGTAACAATCTAACCTTTTTTTTAAGCACATACTATTTCAAGACCTACATCATAGACTTAATAAAATCCACTAAAGAGACATTGAACTGAAGTCAATTTCTAAGTTAAGAATCCACTACATATATTTAGCTTTTTTAGACTTCTAGCTTCAGAAACTGCATGAAATGTTAAAAGTTTTGAACATGTAACCATTTATTGTACATATGGTACTAGAATTGAGGTAGGTGAGAACTTAAAATCCTGAATGCACAGACTTTTATGGTACCGGAGTCGTGACAGCTGAGAACTTGTTAAACAAACTTAGCTTTCAGGATTAATTTGAAAAATTACACAATTGATGGATTTGTTAAAAGATGTTTGAGTTATATAAAAAGTCAAATACAAACGCTGTTAATTTTGTTATATTTATTTTCAAGGAAGTAGGCTGGAATCTGGTTCGTCAAATTGGACATATATTAATTTTATGATCAAAAAGACTTTATGTCTTTTCTAATAATTTTTGAGCTGATAATATAGAATATAGAACAGGAAACCCTTTTGGAAAATCTATAATTAAGAAAGTTAACTATTGTTAGAAATTCAATTAATGAAAATGTTAAACAATATTTAGGAAAATCATTTAATGATATAGCCTCTATCAGTTTGTTTTAGACCTTAATACTTTCTTACATCTCATTTGAAGGCCTTCTGTTCAAATTAATGAGACCAAACATTCTTTAATGCTTTTTTCTTAAGAATATCACTTTCTTTAACTACATATTTTTGTCTTAAAATTGAACAATTTCTGATACACAGGCATAAAATTTACAGTGAATTTAGATGCCAGGAAATCTTTATTAAATTATGACAGGTCAAAGTTATAGTAGAAGCAGTTGAAAAGATGGTATTTCAGAATATTTTAACAAAAGCACATAAAATTGTGACCTAAGTGAATCTGCTAGATTGTTCTTTATTTCATGTTTTTTTCCCGTTTTATCTACAATTCAAGGTTTCCAAATATAATAAATATACATGAAAATATCTGATTTATCAGGTTTTGTAATTTTAGAAGACACCTTAGTGAAAGCACTCAGTCTTGATCTCATGACAAGATGAAAAATCGAGTGGCAGCCAGCAGTATAGATTAAGAGTATACTTTAATCGGCACTGTCTTCCCCTGCACTGAGGTGGGGCTGATGCTGTCCAGAGCAGGGTCCTGTCCTGCTTACCTTTATCACCCAACTTAAAGTTTGTGCATCTTGAGCACTTGCTAAACTGAGGGTCATGCTATTTAACCTTAGCACCCACTAATAGCAATAATGGCAGAGTCGTATGAATCAAAATACAACTGTTCTCTGACAGGATTAAATTCTCATGTGAACAGAAATTTCTCCAAATAAAATATACTACAGCGGCACCAGATTTTGATTTGGTAGAAGGAAGAGCAATTCTGGAAGGTCCTTTGTGGATTACACAGTGGAAAACATGCTACTTTGGCCACTTGAGGCCAGAAAGGAGCTCCTGTGAATGTGGTTTGGAGGAAGGTGAGGGTGAGGAAGGGTGGGTGAGGGAATTTAGTGGGAAGAGAAGGGTGCAAAAAGGGAAGTGGGAAATGACCAACTGCAGATTCTACTTCTACATAGCTTTTCCCTAGGGCTCTGCAGTGTTGCTCTCTGGTTGATGAAAATAATTTTATAGGCTTTTGTTTCTGATGTCCATGTCTGTTTTTTGAGAGTTTAGATACTTATCAAAGTATCTGAGGTAGCTGAAAAATAAATACATATAACTTACCTCGTTCTAAAAGAAAAGAATAACAGTTATTCGAATTAATTAGCACAGGTTTATAAGTGAGAGACTAGGAACTCTTGATCCATTAAAAAGGGAAATCCCATGAAACTTATGCAGCTATATGCAAATGTGACTCTGTAAATGCAAAATAGTGTTTATTTTCCTGGAGAAAGAGTTTATAATTTTCATTATATTTCAAGTGTGGGCCCTACTTCGTAAAATCTTCAGAAGCAAAATTTTAGAATCGATTATCTTAAACCAAAACCTAAATGAGTGTTTACCATCTTGTACAGGAACTCTTTTATCATGTTTTTGAAATATAAAACATAAGAAAATATAAGTATCTACCATTAGGCAGTAGTAAAAAGTCCTTGTAATAAAGATATTTTTGCAAAAACAAAACAGCCACCAAAATTTTGGTACCCTACAAATTGAGTTTAATTTGATCATTTTTAATGTTTCTTTAATTTTGGGATTCTGCAGCTGTTACAGTAGTTAAAACCAAAAATTTTTAGACATATTAAATTTCTCTTTAATGTACTGTGTTCTACAAAATTCAAATAAAAAACATAAATAAGCCTATCATTATTATCTTGTGTTAAAAAAATGAAATATTTGGTGGATCATTATCCTCATTCAACTTTGTACAGTATCATTAATAAGGAGTCTAATATATAACATATTCAATAGTACAACAAATAGGATTTAGGGTCACGGTAAACATAAGTTAAAATCAGAGCTTTGTCAATGATAATTGTTTGACTTTGGGACAGCATGAACTTCATTAATTTCATGAGTAAAAAAATGAAAAAAATAATTTATATTTAATATACCTTTTTAAATTGTCAGTATGAAAATAGTTTTTAGATGCTCAAGTTATTTAGAAATGGTGATTAACAATACCAGTTTTATTAGAATCTGGTATATATTACATGATGGCAAAAGTATGATCACTCTAAAAACTTTAGTTACAGACCACACTTGTTCACTCTCCCTGTCTTATGAACAGGATATATTCTAATTGTCTGTCTGTATATTGATTATGGAATGAGCTTTTGCATAGAAGCAAGTTGTGTCCTCAGCCCTGTTCACAAAAGATTTATTACAAGCACTAAAATTTGTTGAACACCAAGTGCCAAGTGCTATACCAAATATTTCCCATGTATTATTTTATGGATTCCTCACAAAAACTTATAAAGCATTCTGATTATCACTACCATTTTGTAGATGAGAAAGGGGAACTAATAAGTGGAGAATTTGGGGTTCATATGTGGATGACCTGAATCCAAAGTCCATTAAGGTGCACTTTAGTAATATATTTTATACTTTTAATT
Organism: Eidolon dupreanum; assembly: GCA_028627145.1. Taxonomy (NCBI): domain Eukaryota; kingdom Metazoa; phylum Chordata; class Mammalia; order Chiroptera; family Pteropodidae; genus Eidolon; species Eidolon dupreanum. Next base: position 134,675,484 of record CM053503.1, read on the forward strand.
GCTTTTTTCTTTTTAGGGTTTTTTTTTTTTTTTCCACAATCGATAAGAAAGAAATGGAAAACAAAAACATTAAAAAAAAAATTCTTGCTGAGCACATAAACTCCTGAACTAACTTGGGAACCTGAAATTATTTACTTTATCATTGTTTCGATACAATGGCACACATTCTGTACTTTAACCTAAGGATCTGGGAACAGCATCCATTCACATTAGGGATGACTAGATACTAGCCGCCAATTGGAAAAGGAAGTGGGTGGTTAGGAGCATGAGCTCTGGAGCCAGATGGCTAGGATTCAAGTCCTGGCTCTGTCACTTGGTAGCTATGTGACCTTGGCATGTTACTTAAGGTCTCTGTGCCTCATTTTGACGTTTCTCAACTGCAAAGATAATGATAATACCCCCTAGTGCTTTTGGGAAGCTTAAATCAGATTATATATGAGTAATTAATAATGTACATGGCACATGGCAAACCTTCAAAGAAATAAGTTAAATAATCTCAGCAGCAGCAAGCCACCCTTTAAAAAGGGGTTCTCTTGTATGAGTAAGTGTGGAAGTTTCACCTACTTCTGACTTTAGGAGAGAGTGCTCAAGTAGGGAACACAAACTCTCCTGTTTGGGGTAAAAAAAAAAAAGTTATTTGTCACTCAGATATATTAAGATATATAAGTCCAATAATGCATCCTTCATCTAATAATGTCAAGGCCAGTGGATAAAGCTGAGGATAAATATGTATACCCAAATAAATCTGACAAGTCCCCAGATATTTTAATTTGTTTACTGAGAGTTTAAGGAAATTGTGTTTAACACATTTAAATGTAGCAATGTCTATTCTACATATGGCATGAGTTCTGTCTAAAGTATACTCCATTGCTTCAAACAATTATACCTAAATTTCTGTAACAAAAATGCATCAGTTATATTTTTTGCCTTGGCTAATAAATTATATTGGCATGTTTTTAAAGAAGATTTAAAACCAAAAATTTTCATTGAAAGTAAATTTTTTAAGAAGAGATATGCAGATTGATTAATAAAACATTTAAACTTGTTACTCTGATATTAGGTTTCCATTATCTAAGTAAAAGCAAGTCTCTTATTTTACCTTACATTTGAAAATAACTATAGAATTAACTCCCCCTGAAAAACATCAGTTTTCTATTGATGACATTCTCTTCTCATAGTTTTAATCCTCCTTCTTTTCTGTTATATTATTTGTTTTTCTCTAATACTTACCAGAGTTTTAATTTTTCCTTCAAATTATCCTTTGAAGGGAGGCAAAATTGAGGTTTATGCACAAAATATCTGCATAACAATTGATCTCTGTTTAATTAATGGACATGGGTTCAAATTAATAGTCATTTGTAAAATTTATGAAATCAGTACTTTGATATGAGACCAATTTATCTTCGTTTTGATTGATATAACTAAGCCTGTGTACTCATGAATATGCTGATAATCTTCCATGTGACTAAACAATAAGGAGAGAGGCACTCATAAGCAATCTAGTTACTGTTTAACTATATCATTGCTATTTAATACACCAAATGACATGCTCAGGGATCACTATGGTTTCATGAGAAACACAATTGAGCTCAGGTGAACCTAGAACTAATCGAGAAATAACTAGTTTTATATAAAAGTTTATGCTATATTAACTTTTTAAATTAAAAAAATGTTTCGTGTTAAGGGGAATAAGATTTCTCTGAAAATTGGGTTTCATATAACTACCTCAATAAGGTATAGACCTACAGCCTCAATGCTATAGGTGTTATTTATTTATTTAGATTTATGATGGGTTGATTTCAGATCTTTGTCCTTTTCATTGTAGTAAGGCAAAAAACTTAATGTACTTTAATTTAAAACCATGAAGGAATGAGATGATAAACTTTGTTTTACATTTTAAAAATGAATACACTGTTGTGACCACTTTTGAAAACAATAATATATTGGTGAGTTAGTTTTGCATAATACTGTCTCTTTCAAATAAACAAAATAATTTAAGGGAAAAAGGAAGAAACATGTTCTAGAAAAATATTTGCTACTTATCGTCTGATAATTCTAGTAATGTAAACATGGAATTTAACTCAGTTCGTTACCAGTGACTCTGGGAAGATTTGTGTTTTAAAAATTAAATTCATTTCTTCTTTTTTCATATAACTTATTAAATTAAAAAAATTAATTAATTTGATTTTGAGATTTCTCAAATATGGGAAAATTCAGGGATTATTTGATCTAATCTGATTTCATGAACAATATTATAATCCTAATTAGACATAAAAATTATCTGGTTTTATTGAGGGCTTTTCTATTTAAATTGGTATTGCAAGAGAGTGTATAAAAATATATTTTCTATTATATAAATGGATTTGTTGATTTAATTGTCACATATCCTCTTTATAAGTTCTTTTTTTCCTAAATCACTCTGGCTCAATATTTATATTCCACATTTTACAATTAAATGTATTTTACTTATTATTTATTCAGTTTTATACTTTAAGACTATATATCTTTAAAATTATAAACCAATTTATAAGTAGGTAAACTAAAATTAAAGCATGAAAACTATCTAGATATTTTTCGTTGCATAATTTCATCCATTGATGAAATCATTTGGTAAGGAATGGTTGTTGTCTATGTTGACTAAATAGAAAAATGACTGAGATATCTGGTTAGTATGCAGACTTGATCTTATATTTCTGATAAATTTTTATTTTCCACCTAATTACATCAGAATATTTTCTGACATTAAATGAGAGGACTTTTTGAAATTATTTAATGGTGCAGCATAGTAGAAGTACTTTGGTAGAAAAGAGAGCTTCCCTGAGAGATTACAAGCATTTAGAGTTCACGGATGGACTTCAAAACCAGACACAAATAAATGTTTTAAATAGCTGTGTACTGATTTTCCATTTTAAGTGTGATCTCTGACAGTCTGATTGAGTCAAGAAGTAAGAGGTGCTACAAACTTGACTCTCTGAGCATCTTTCTTTAACACCATCACAACGAACAGTTTATATTTATGAGTTAAAAGTTTCTCTGAATCCTAGACAAAGATAAGGAATAAAGCCAAAGACTTCAAACAATATTCTTTAAATATATTTGTTTTCTGAAAAGTGACACCGCAATCATTATATCTCTAAAAACAATTGTTTTTTCAAATTGTATTCAAATCATACAGAGTATGAAATGTTTTGCCTAGTGAATTTATATTTTGATCTTTTAAAAATTATTTTGCTAATCTTTCTATGAAGTTCTAAGACAATCCTTAAAAATTTAGTTACTGTCCAATTTTAACCATGTAGATAAAAATTGAAAATAATTTATTGTTATAATTTGATCTGAGTGAGAATTATATAATAATAATATTAATTAAAATCTTGTGAGGTTTTTTTAATGTGTTTACTAAAGAATTTTTCCACATAACATAAAGCATATAAGGTAAATTTTTTGTCATAATATCATTTTGAATTTTTTACTGAAATTCAAACTTCTGTTATGCATGAATTAAATGGTAAAATACACATGAATGTAGAGGTTCTCATAAGTAGGCTAGGTTGTTGACTCCATTTAAATATCGTCACCAGTGAGTAAAGTACGTATACCTTGGTTATTCTTTAATATAATATTTTAAATTACAGACTCAGTTTTAATTTATTTTTATTTTTGTTATTCTATTTTTTCAAAGTAAATGGTTTTAACATATTCTATAAATTTACATATTTGAACTAATAAAATAATATTTTGGTATGTGCTAGATATATTTCTGAAAAAGACCTTGTAGCAATAACCAAAGCATATTTCTGAAAGATGATTGAATATTGCAGCTCACATTTTTCATGTACTTTCTCAATTCTATGTAAAGATTTTACATATTTAGAATTAGCCTTAGACTCTGTGCCTTGATTTTATGATGCTATAGGAAAATATCATCTAAAAAATAAATTAATTCTTTATGGCTGAAAGCATGCATTGATGCTCTGACATTCTCTTATCATTAAGAAAAAGCAAACACCAGAATATAATAGTATGAATTTTTATTTCAAACTTTCAAACATTTGAACTGTTAATATCAGACATTATTACCTCAAATAATAACTTCCTGCCTAATGACCCTCAATATTCATTGGCTTGTGTTTTTCAACAGTATTAAAAAAAAAAATGAAGACGATAATCCATACTATTAATAGAGTCATAAAAATTTAATTGAAATTTGCACGAAAATTATGGGGTTTTGATTAGCAATTAAATAAAAATTAGAGAAGTTTGGGGAGTTTCTTACTATAAAACATGATGTTAATATATCTCCTAAGAAAATAATCTAAATTAAAAATAATGCTGTTTTAATTTTTGTTACTAACCCAAGGCATTCAATTAGGCATTTAATATGTTCTTTCCATTTCCTCTTCTAATTATCTAATGGCAATTTACAAGGTCACATTCTAAAAACACTTTTTCCATTTCTACCCATGTGCCTAGGAATTTAATATAATTAATAATAGAAAAGAAGTGAGAAATCAGCCACATTATTTTTAAAGAATCACAAAAATAAGACTTAATTGAATAAATTATTTAGAGAAATTTTGGGGGAAAAATAATTAGAAAATTATCAAGGTGTTACTTGGAATGAGTTTGTAGTCAATCCATTGTTTATGTGCTGGATTATGTGTGATTAGTACAGGATTTCTCCACTGAAGGACATTTTTCAGAGTATAATTTCACTTAGGTAAGAAAATATATGCAAATTATGTCAACCAATATAATTGAACCCATCTGACATCTATTTTTTCTTAGCAACAAAATTATATCTCTATACCAACAATTTATGAAGTAGACAATAGTTTTTTAGTGTCCAGGACAGTCTGTACTACTGTTGAAAGAAGCATTCATTAACAGATGTTTCATCTCTACATTTCAGTAAGTTTTATCCTAAAAATTCTTTCTTTTAAAATACACACTCTAATTTCTCTGTTTAATAATCTGACACACTCATTTGGGAAAACTTTGTACTTTTCTTCATCGACAGTTATCTCAATATCACATCATCCCCTCAAAAGATTGCAGAGGGATACCAGACAAATTGAAGTAACACAGAGATTTGAAATTAGAGTTAATATAGAAATCTCAATATTTTCTCACCTCTTGTTGTTTTTTTCCCTTTATAACCAACCCCGTTACCCTATACTGCAGAATCAGTTCAGAGTTAGCAAAAGAGATGTTTAAATATATCTGGCAACAACGAACAATGAAAATTCCATTAGTCAATAGTTAGAGATAAATAGAGGTGAAAGACAAATAGAAGACAAATATAATAAATCCAAAGTGATTACTTTTCTTTATGTACTCCATTGTGTTCAACTACGGAGTGAGACTCTGTGACCCCATAAGCAGTTATTCTTTCACCCCTTTCTTGGAATACTGATTATATGGAAGTTTAAAGAGCCTTCCCAGGGAGAAAAATGTTTTCCAGCTGTCAAAACTCAAGCTTAGCTAATGGTAGAGCTAATTTTAAAAGGTATTGTTTCCTGATTAAGATATTTGTTCAGAGTACACCTTTTAATCCATTTAGATTTTTATTACTTGCTAGATTTATTTTCTAGACTACCACTGTACATAATATTGTCTAGTAGAAAAGATTTTGTATATATTTTGGGGTAATATACTGTAGTTCCTCTAATGTGAAATAAATGAGGATATGTTTCAAGATTATTTAAATGTCACTAAACTCTGTAGTAGAAACATGGTCAAATTCATGAGAATACTACTCAGAATAAATATATTTATTTTAAATAATGCACTTACCCAGCACAGCTCCAAATTCTTGGTGAATTATTCTTAGGATGGAATTTGATTTTCTAAGATTCCGGCAGAAGAGATTTATCCCCTGGCAAGGTGGGGAAGAGTTTAAGCCTTGCAATGTGATCCTGTAGGCAGAGTGAGGTCCAGTTAGCAGAGCTTGATGATCCTTAAGCAGGAGGTGACACTCTGCTGGAGAGAAAGGGTTGTTCTGAGTAGATTGGAAGTGTTGTCACATTGTATGTGCTCAGCAGCAGAAGGGAAACATCAGAGCTTCCTGTTACATCACTCTGACCCCGCCTGCAGTTAGTGTTAAGTTACTTTCTTTCTCAAATAGCATACCCTAGGAAAGCAGTTCTTTCTTATTCTGAGACAAGAGCAAGAAGCAGCCTGAACAGACAGATCATATGCTGTATGAATACATTGTTAGCAGCAAAAACTGGCTGGATTTCACCTTGACTGAGTTCTGTTAGAACTTGCCTAACACAGCTGCCTGTGTCTTGAAGGAAATCTGAATATAATATTCTGTTCAAAGAATTAAAGGAGTTAGGGGAGTGTGTGTGTGTGTGTGTGTGTGTGTGTGTGTGTGTGTTGAATCATACTTTATAAAGTATCCAAGGAAATTTTTTATTTAACATGTCTTTCTTCATAAATGAACATAGGAAATTAATAAATGTATCCATCATAATTAATTATGTGATTCAACTCATTAATTTAGAGCTAATAAATCAGAGCTATTCTCTGATCAGTTTTCCAGGGAATAATGAAATTGTTCATGACATTAGTATGTGTTTCTCATAAACAAAACCATTGTGTGTATAAATATACACATATAGAATTTTTTTTCATTGTATATAACTATATATTAGAGGAAAAAACATTTTGAGAGCATATTCATTAATTTAAAATATTTGTACATATTTGTAAATATTTGACTTAATTATGATCTATTAATAAGTAATTTATACCTATTTATGCCTCAGAATGGCCTTATCAAAAATGCATATAATTAAACATAGTATTATATAACAATTTAAAATATGAAACACACATTAATTTCTTAAAGTTTTGTCCCCAAACACACTTTTATTTATTTATTTATTTATTTATTTAAATTATGGTGACATTGGTTAACAAAATCCAGTAAGTTTCAGATGTACATTCAACAGTAACCATAATTTTATGTTCTATGTGTTTAATAAATCATTGGAAATGATCAGGGAAGAAAGTTTTAAAATCGACATGCACTTGTTTTTTGATAATATGGTAAATGCTTGACTATACAATAATGATTTTAATTCCTGAAAACTGAACAGCTTTAAAAGTCAATTTATCTGAGGATCAATTGTCTCATCTGTAAACTAAAAGAGATGGATCGTATAATATATAAAATTACTAATATCTCTAAGACTTTGAATCAACAAGTTATGTAACCTTTAGAAATAATTAAGATATTGTGATAATTCATTTTTAGTAAATTAGGATCAGTGGCAGTGAGAAATTGGTAAGTTACTGTAATTCTGGAACAAAATGAGATGCTCACATTCCTTGTAGACTAACAAAGAGGGACAAGGCAACATAAATTAAAGATATGTCATGTTTCTGAAGCACTATGCTCCTGTTGACATTTTTATTACCTGGATCCATGGAAGAAACTTATTACATAATCTTTAGTTTTAAGATCAATCAGATCAAAGTCAATAAAAATACAGAGATATAAAAAATAGGATATATACTATTCTCTATTAATTATAGGTAAGACTTGTAAGAAAATGAATTATATCTTTGGTTACTAGGAGATAGAAAATTACTAAGGAGTTAAACTACCATGTTATGGAATATTGTATTCCCAGTTAGAACTTGTTTTGCTTTGCCTTGGGAAGCTGCTGAGATGTGATTTATTTTGAACTATTTCCTTCACCACATGAGAAGAAAAGTCAATGATGCATATTATGAATGGTTCCACAAACAATGCCTCTTTAATCATAATGCCAGTGTGGATAGTCCCAAGTGAAAGCTTTGCTAAATTCTGCTGTGGAGGGAGCATGCTGCTTAGGGAACCACTAAAAAAGAAGTGGAAAGCACTGGGATTGGACCACAAGACATGAAATTCCAGTCCTGCTTCTGATACTTTCTAGTGTGATCTTTGATAAAATATTTTAGGTCTTGGTGTTCCCATCTTAAAATACTAGATTTTAATACCTGAATCATCACTGTTCATATCTTCATTTCCCATGCTTGGTATAATATCTTAAAGATACCCGATCCCCTAGAAAAAGATCAATATATAGCTTTTGAATTTAAGTTATGAAAAATTAAAACTTTTTCCAATAAGTTTGCAAAAGTGTTAATATATTTTCTCAAAGATTGACTGATTTCATTTACCCAACAATAGAAAAGTCTAGTGAATGAAAAATAAATCTATGCTTTGAATTTATGTCATAAAATTCTTAAAATCTTAAAGGAATGCTCTTTCTTATCATAATCAAGTACTATACTAACTGGGAAAGCTTAGAGAAGTTATAGTATTTATATTAAAATTATTGATCAGACGAATGGTTATAATCCATGAAGACTCTTGGATAATTTTTATCAGCATCATCTATAAGTTTTATTTATAAATATCAGGCAAACCATATCCCACTAATCAGATCTTTAAGAATTGCCATTTTATAAACTCTAGATGAAATAAATGGCATGAGGATGTCCAGGAGTCGCTGTAGGTATGGAGATATGAGTGAAAAGATGGACAATGCAAACTCCTCAAGTACACAATAAAACATGAAGGCAAATATTTGAGAAAATGCAAAAAAAAAAAAAAACAAAGTAAAAATATTTCAATTATCAATGAGGTGATTCTTAGACAGTGTGGCATTAATCAATACATTAATTTAGTCTTACGTATTTCATATATATAATAATATCTTTCCAGAACAGATTGAAAACGCTTTCAATTATTTAATATGTAGTGATCAAGTTTATAATTTGAGCTAGATACTGTACTAGTTATGGTGGGAGTTAAAAATATATATATATGAGTGTCCTGCTATCTAGTTGAGAGTGAATGTGCTATTTTCTATTTTTAAAACAAAAGGGCTGATTTTTCACTATAATTGTGTACATAATTTATCACCCTGAGGGAAATCATAATATCTTAAAATATTTACAATGAATATGAATTTGAAAAGAGCAGAAAACTAAATTTGAAATTAGTAACATTATATCAGATCCATATATAGGTAAATAAAATTATTTTGCTAGCTTCTTTAGAGTATTTCTTTTAGTGTTATATAATGTGTTTCTCCCAAAGAGCCAAACAACATATCAGAAACTATTGGCTAAAAATTTGCCTATTTTGTTAATTGATTCATATTCAGTTATAGATTTGGCTTTTCCAAGAAACTTATTATTTCCTTATAGATATTCACGAGTGTTTCAGCATCTCTGCCCCCAAAGGGAGTACCTGGTACTAGAATTATAAAGAGCTGTCACTGGCAAATATGATATGTCATGGACTAATCAAAAATTAATTTCTAAATACAACAAATTTATAAATGCTCACTTAAATGGGGGTACAAAATGAACTTCCTCATGGTAAAAACCCTTAATTAGAGGAATCATATGTCCCAGTTTGCTATGGCAGTCCCAGTTTATATTTCCATGCTCAAAAGTGTCCTTGTTTGGATGAAAAATTACATATGGTCACTCTAGCCATACTTATCCATACTGCACTCACAAGTGGTACATAAACGTTGAGAATGAGTGAATAATTCATTTGGGAAACTCAAATCTCCTTTCCCAGAAAAGTTTAAAATAGTCTTCCTATTTCTAGGCTAGTTTTAGTTGGCATTGAAAAAGATTCCCTTTTCATCTCTGAATATGTATTTATTTTGAAATACTTACTTGATGAATATCAATCTGGATTGTGAAATAAACTTTTGAGTTTATGCATGTTGACCTAAGTAGCATTTGATTAAATAATTGTCTCATACTTTGCTTGAAATCTCAAACATTAAATTTTAAAGATGCCAAGTAGTATAAATGTTTTCCCAGTATAGACTATTTTATTCACCTATTGTCATATTTATATAATTTGTAAAAAATATTAGCAATTTCTATTTTTCTCTTCATTCATGTTTAACATCACTATTATATACAGTGCAAATGAATGTAGAATTATATATAATGCATATATTCAAGTATAATACAATGTATTTGCTTAAGAATTAACACTTTTGAGAAAGTATCAGATCCTTTTTGTATTCAGCTTTGAGGATTTGGGTATCTATAGTCTCATCCTGCCATCTAGTGTTGAACATTATCAAATTACAAAAAGTCACTAACTGAAATCATAAATTTTTTTTCCAGAATGAAGAAAAAAATCCAAACAACTAGTGAAGATTACTAAGAAAATATTTTAATGCACATAACTGAAGTTATATGTACAGATACTTATTACAGACTATACAATTAAAGTATCAATTTACACATGGTGAAGAAATATGTGCTTCAGAAAATATTTAGACGCAAAGGCAATCATTAAATAAATGTTAAAATATAAGTTAAAAATTGCAAATTAAGATGACTTTTTTTTGTCTTTCAATATATACATAAATATTTGAAGTGATCTAAATCTAGACAATTCTGAAGACCTTGGCTAGACTAAAGTGGACTAATTTTTATATATCTGGTCAGATCTTCAAAAGTTCATAATAGACTGAGAAAAGTCTCACACCTGATAAACAAGGCCCTCTTACATCTAAACATGAAAAAAATATTTGTTCTATCACTGTATTTTAGTAAAAATCAATCATTAATTAGCTATAATTCTGCTTTAGTTTAACACAGCTGCCATTTGAGAGAGGCAGTATTTGGGCACATATTACCTCCAAGATCTACCTCAATGAACATTTGTATTATCAGAAAGCAAAGTTTCTGAACCATAGCCATTCATTAAACACACATTATTTGATCATACACCATGTGCCATGTGTTTGGGTAAATAGTAGGAATACAAAGTTTGATAATCAGGGCTTGTTCCTGCTCTCAAGGAATTCACTTTCTATTCGCAGGTAAACATTTAGAAAACAATGCCCACATTTGCTTATATTGTTCAAATACTCAGATTGCTAAGAAGCCACGTGTTCAGTGACTGAAAGAGGTGATGACTGAGTAGATAGGAAGGCAGGATGGAGGGGCAACCTACTTTTAGGAGAGCATTTTCTCTGAAAGTAATAATTACTCTGGAGTCTAAAAGCCTAGGAGTATGAGGTATCCATAAATTAGAAAAAAGTCTTTCCTTGGTAGGGCTTCCCAGAAACAGAGTTTGAGAGAAGGATTTGGGTGCTCATGATTATTGAGAGAATGCTCTTTACACTTTAGGAAAGGGGGTTAAGGAATGGAATGAAACAGGATTGAGAAGAATGAGGTGACCAACTGTATGATCTCAGGTGAAATCTGGATTTGGCCTCATTCATAGGGGCAGAGATCCAGAGTGTAAATTGGATGTTAGAGTTGTCCTCCTCTGATGCAAGGAAATCTGTTTTTAGTAGATCCTTGTTAGTCAGTCACTGTGTGACCATTCTGGAAGTGGGAAACATTATTGCTAGAGAAAGTAACTACCAGCAGGTGAGGGCAGTTTGAAAGATGCAGCTGGGAGCCATGAGCAGCCAGTCCTCACAGCAACTGGGGAATGAGTGCACCAGCTCAATAAAGGGCTTGTGGGAGAGGCACCAAAACAGTTTTGTAGGAAGACTATTCCAAGTAAACCAAATCTGTTCAAGTGTTGGTAGATTCTGGAGACAAGAAAGCAAGAATGCACCAGGATTTAGGATGTAGGACCATGTAAACTGTGGTAAGGAATTGCATTTCACTCTATTTGCATTGGGTCATAAAATCCAAATCAAGTTTTATGCTTTGTTCTGGTGTGGCTGGGTGGGGCTAAGGTGATAAGGTTAGAACGAGGAGACAAGTACAAAAGATTTTCCTGGGAAATATTTCTATGTCTTTTGGCAAAATTATTAGTTGAAGTTAATGTCCAGAGTGTTAACCATGGCCCCTTATATATGATATCCTTAAAATTTATTTCTCATGATGAGAGAGGAGAGGAGGCATCTGAAAGGGTGCAGGGGAAAGGGCCTGCAGACATGACCAACTCCAACAGTTAAAGCCCATTCCTAACTGACCTCTCTCCCCCTTCCAGGACTCTCCAGCTAACATGTTTTCCCATAGCTACTTCCCTCACTTCAAGGACTCTCCAGCTCACATCTGTGGATTCATGGCTTGCCAACCCACTAATGTCCTTCCTTATCTCTGTAGCTGTGTAGGAATAACAAGACTGTGTAAAACTGCTTGTTATATTATAATCGAGACTCAGCCTTTGGCTAGAAATCCACTGAGCAGATGCTGGCATTAATAAGTGTTGCTTCCTACTTAAAGCCTCAATGTCCCATCTCTCTGTTCAAGAATCCTATAATGGTGCTGATAAAATTAAGGTACGGGTTCTACAAAACAAACGACCTGTAAGACCAGTGGTCTGGAAATTCATCCCCCCTTGCAGCCCCCACCCAAAGCTCCCTCTCCCATCCTGAGTCATGAAGCACATGTGAAATCTCAGACAAAGGAACCATGCGCCCCTTGCATGGACACTGCAAGGGTATATGAGCTGTAAGAAATCTAACCAAGGGGAGATCATGCTTTGAGTCTGTTGAAAGCCCTACGCTCTCCTCCAATATTAAATTCTCCTTCCTCTAACAAAGTTGTCTGAGAGTCCAATTTCCTCCATCGAGTGTCGCTTCCTGCAACAATGGTATTTGTGGATATTCCGAAAATAAAAATACAATTGGAGACTTTTTTTTTTTTTTGATTAATTGTAAGGAAGCATAAAAACAAACAATTTGAGGTTGTATTGATTAGTTTCTCTTTAAGTACTTAGTGCTGATGAGTGTCTGTTCTGTTTTAGGGGAAACTGAGAAAGAAAAGTAACATTATTGATGATTGGCATTTTTCCAGAAATATGTTATATGTTTTTAAATATTTTCTTTAACTCTGTGAAGAAGATTTTATTTCAATTTTTCAGATGAGGGAACTGAATCTTAGTGCTTTATACAACTGGAAATTGGTAGAACTGAAACTTGAAACCTAAGTTATCTGGTTATTAAAACTGGACTCTTTTATAATATAATTTGCAAAATATTTAATCTGGCAAACTACTTCAGATATTTTTGGAAGAAGATTATATGGAATATAAGTCAAATGATGTTGGTTACTGGGGCTTAAGTTACATAATTCCACATTGAGAAAAAGAAAATAGTGAGTATTAGCAAGGTAGGAAAACATAGCATGATATTCAGGAAGTTTTCATTAAGCATCACCACTAGCTTAGCTATTTTTCTATTCAAACATATTTGTATTCTGATTTCTATCCAAATCATGTATTTCCAATATTATTCATACATAAATGATGGTGTAAGTTTCTGAATATTTGGGAAGATAGAAGGAATAATTGTCATTTTTAAACTTAAAATTTCTTAGAAACAAGATATTTAAATATTTTAAGATGAGTTATATAATTAACATTATTAGAGAAAATGAAAGAACATTCACTGATGTCACTCTTTTATATTCATATTATGAAAGTTTCCACATTAAAAATATTAGCACCTCTTAAGCAATTATTGCAAAAACAAATTATTAAAAAATTTTCAAATTATCAAATATGTAATTTTTACATTTTCCCAAGTTAATCTAATTAACAGTAAAACCACTTTCTATTATCTATGCTTCTCACTTCTCATTCTATAAAATTGTTACTTCAACAAACAAATTTACCTAAAAGTTCCTACTTTAACTTTTAATTGCCTGGCTTATTTGAATAATTGTTATGACTCAAAGAAAATTTATTCTAAAATCTTGAAATAGTAAATATTCAACACATTGTCATACCAGTGGCTACCATTTTGTTGAATACTTACAATGTAGCAAACACCACACTAAGTATTTTACATGTGTGCTCTTATTTATCCTCACTATCATTTCACCAAGAAGAGAAGATTAAGGTTACCAAGGATGATTGAGCTCAAATCCAACTTGATCTGAAGCCATATCCTGTGTTCTTTATTATGATTTTTAATTTGGTGTTTTGGATTTTTCTTCCACAACCCTTAAAAGTTCTTTGTGTTTGACAATTTATTGACCACCAGTACAGGTAAAAGAAGCTGTGAAATGTATTGGATTTGAAGATTTTCTTCTTAATGAAATGACCTTGTGTGTGTGTGTGTGTGTGTGTGTGTGTGTGTGTGTGTAGCTTATAAAAGAAAAATAAAAGGAATATGCAAAAGTTAAAATAAAAATTTTCTAATATGTTTTTAGCTTTATAATTTTAAAGACATTCTTAATAAATCGTGGCAGATATTTTGAGTACAAAAGGATAATTGTTAATTTTGAAACTCTGGCAATTTCCCTAGAGTGATTTACAAATTTTGTGGAACATTCTGTTGAGAGTGGGGACCATGTTAAAAAAAAAAAAAAAGTAAGATTATTGGAAAGTCAAAATTTTTGCTTTCTGATTCCAAAAATTTACTAAGAGGAAGGAAGTAGCAGTTTCCTTTGTGAAAATCCAGATTAAATGTGGATAACAACCCGGAAGACACTCTGGTTCATAAGTGACTTAACCAATGTTATCTCATAGTGAGTGAAAAGCAGATCATCAGTGATGTTGGCAGGAATAGATTAATTTGCGATACTTAGGATTTGCTTGAAATTTATTAGAATGAATTGTAGAATGAAATAAAAGATTTTGGTACTAGAAATAATTTATTCCTTACTAAATTTTGCTATCTCTATCAAGAATAATTTAAAAAGAGGTGGAAGACTTTCGAAATTGTTTCAAAACTTTTCATGAGTTTGAAATGCTTTGGTGACAACGTAAACCAGAAGTACGTGTATTATTTTTCTCTAAAATGTGTGTAATATTGAGGGAAGCAAACCCCAAATTTTAAGGCATATAAAATCTCCCAAAGTGAATAAAACCCCTTACAAAGTATTAACTTGAAGCTTCTGATGTTTGGGAAGTCTGTTACAGCTATGGTCAGCTTGGCTATGGCAAGCTTCATCAACAGAGGATAGATTAGAAGGAATATAACAGACCACTGAAAATGACCACTTTATGCTACAAGGGACATGGTTATTACCAAGTGAAGAGCCTAGCCAATGTTGATTTTTGTTTTTTAATCACAGAATATCTTTACTTCTTTTGGCTTACCCTATATTGTTATTTGATGCTTTTAACTAGAGAGCATCCTTATCTGCCAAAACTGGAAGAATTCTTCTAGGCAGTCCAGTCAAAACACTCATTCTAAATATAAGTAAATGTGGATCCAAAGAAATTAGATGACAAATTCATCCACCGAGTAGTGTTAGTATTGATACAAGAAACAAATCTCTTAGCTCACATTCCAGAACTATTCTCTAATACCTGCGATGAAAACTGAAAGCATTAAATATTTTATAGCATTTTAAATATTATATTTTCGCAAAGTACTACAGGCACATAATTGAAAGCTCAGTTAGCACTGAAGACTTATAATAAGTAAATAGCTCTTCTCCATTCCTTAGACTTCCACGTTCAACTTTATTCTGGCTTTTTCCATTTTTGCCATTGAGATGTACAATTCCATTTTTATTTTTACTCTCCATATGTGACTTGTTCGTCCACATTCTTCCTTGTCCTTTATGAATTTTCTCTTCATCACTAGTATTTAAAAGTGCGTGCGTGTGTGTGTGTGTGTGTGTGTGCATGTAGAGGATGTGATGAGTAGGTTTTCCTTCGTTGGGTACAATATACCATTTCAATAAACCTATATCTGTAGTTATGTCTTAAGTTCTATAAAATCTCCTTCCCTTCTCTTTTATTTCTTCTATTTTTTTTGGACCATCTATTACTTCAGAGTTTGGCCCCTGAACTGATTGCCTCATTTTCTTATTTTTTTTTTCCATCCCAGTTTTTTCCCCTGTGGCTTTTTGTTTCAATAGCTTAAAGATTTTCTTCAGTTTTTCTTTTACTTCTTCAGTTAAGAAAAAATTTATTTTATAACATCTGTTTTATAGTTTAGTGTTCTTGTTTTCTTTCTCTGGAAATACTAATTATAAGGGTTACAACAAATTTTTAAAAACTGAGTTCTTTTTATGTCTCAATAGAAAAAATGAGAAATTTTCTTCATTATAGATTTTGTTTTATTTTTGATTTTTTAAAAAAATACTGCAGTACAATATTATCTCAATTATTCAGATTTTTTAAATCCCCTCAAATTTTGTGCCCAAGACAAGTACCTCACTTGCCTCACTCTAGTCCCAGCCCAGCCAGTTAGATTACAAATTTCAAATAGTGCTTATTCTAATCGCGTATCTCAGAATGGACTTGTGAATCAAACTGGTCAATCCAAAAGTCACATTTCTCAAAACATGATGTTTGGGTCAAAGCTGGACAAAAGATATTTGGGTCACAGATATTGAGATCAGGATTTTTTTTTAATTATAACTTAATTTTTTAGAGCAGTTTAGGTTCAAAATAAATTGAAGAGAAAGAATGGAGTTTTCCCATATATCCTCTACCATGACACATATATATAGCCTCTCCCATTATCAGCATCTGCCACTAGAGTGCTATAATTGTTACAGTTGATATACATTGACACACCATGATCACGCAAAGTTCATAGTTCACATTAGAGATCGCTTTGGTGTTGTACACTCTGTGGGTTTGGACAAAAGTATGACATTTACCCAGCACCATAGTATGATATCGAGTATTTTCACTGCCCTTGAAACTCTTTTGGGTTCCATTTATTTATTCCCTTCACCCAAGTCCTTGGCAATTACTGGTCTTTTATTGTCTCCATAGCTTTGCCTTTTCTAGAATGTCATATAGTTGAAATCATACAATGTGTAGCCTTTCCAAATTGGCTCCTTCCACTTAGTAATGTGCATTAAGATTCCATGTCTTTTCATGGCTTGGTAGCTCATTTCTTTTTGGCACTGAATAATAAATATTCCATTGTCTAGATATATCACAGTTTATTTACTCATTCACTCACTGAAGGACATTTTGGTTGCTTCCAAGTTTGGGCAATTATGAATAAAGTTGCTATAAACATTCAGGTTTTTGTGTAGACATAAACTTTCAAACTTTCAGATAAATACCAAGGAGTATGATTGCTGGATGGTATAGTAAGAGTATATTTAGTTTTGTAAGAAACTGGCAAACTGTCTTCCAAAGTGGCTATACCATTTTGCATTCCCACCAGCAATAAACGAGTTGCTCTTGCTTCACATTTTCACCAGCATTTGTGGTGTCAGTGTACCTGATTTTAAACATTCTAATAGGTGTGTAGTAGTAGTGCTCATTGTTTTAATTTGCGTTTTCCTGTTGACAAATGATATGGATGGAGCATCTTTTCATAATCTTATTTGTCATCTGTGTATCTTCTTTGGTGAGGTATCTGTTAAGGATTTTACACACTTTTTAATAGCTTTGTTTTTTATTATTGACTTTTAAGTGTGTGTGTGTGTGTGTGTGTGTGTGTGTGTGTGTGGTTTTTTGTATATTTTGGATAATAGTCCTTTATCAGATGTGACTTTTGCAAATATTTTCTCCCTATCTGTGCCTTGTCTTCCAATCTCTTGATATTGTCTTTTGCAGAGCAGAAGTTTTTAATTTAATGAAGTCCAGCCAATCAATTATTTCTGTCATGGATTATGGATTATGCCTGAGGCCAGGTCTTCAATTCTTTGAGGTAAGAAAACACAACCTTTTCTAGTAAATATTCCCCTGAAAGGATGCGTGCCTTAAATTCAAGAAGTATCTTAAAACCTTGTGAAATTAATAAAGGCAGAAAATGTTGAGAAGCAGAATCAAGGTGAAGATAAAATGAGTTCTGGTGACAATATGAGGCCCTGAATCTATCCATACTGAAGTTTAAAACCTCTGGCCTTTTTCAATTCTGTGATCAAATATACCCCTGTTTTGTTTTAAACTGTTTGAGCCAGATATTTTCTTATCTGTGAGAAAATATATGATGATGAAATTATATTCACTGTCCTAAGGCTCTATTTCATAGTATTATATGATTAAATGCCTGCAAACTCCTCCCTTTCCCTCCTTCCTCTTCCCTCGCTCGTAACATGAATTACAAGATATCACTGCGCTCTTTAAAAGTAGTCTGAACAATTCTAGTCAAGACACCAGCTCTTTGATTAGAGTAGTTCAGAGAGTGAGCCTGAGAGACTGATAAGATCAGTTTCCTGTTCTGCATAGCAAAATACAGGAAAAACAATTAAGGTGAACCTATGCTCAAGTTCTTGAGAAAGAACTGAAGTCAAAAGTTGAAAAAGCTAAATACAAATGTGAATTTCATAAAAATCATATAAAAGCAGGAGCAACTGATAAAAAAATTTCAATGAGTCCCCTAAATAGGGCTACTTTAGTGTCATTTTCTTCCTTTTTTTTTGGTATGGAGATGAGCCAGGCTCACTTCAATAGTCAGGATTGAAAGTCTTTTATATAAGGCATAGTTATAGGATATATATTTAAATATGTATGTCATATTTATACAATTATACAAGAAATGACTGGTAGAATTGCATAAGGAATAGAGTTAATGTAGAATATATGTATAATGAGACAGTATACTAATTTGACAAATAAGAAATCATAATACATGGATGCACATTTGTAATTTAATGGGAATTATTAGCAAATTCTAATTAAAGAAGGTACAAGTTGTGTTCAAACCTTTAATCTGTATGATAACTAAAGAACAGTAAATTTTTCTGAAGTATGAGACATTTCATAGGTACAATAATCACATTTTATTATTCAAGATAATATATTTTATTTTTTATGGTGTAAAAAATAAAATCATAAAATCATTTGAGCAGTTTTCTCCATGATCTTTTAACTTCAAACAAAGAATAAACAAGTAGGTAAATACACATACATGCTGTAATGTAATTCTATATAAATTTACAGCTAGATGCCTTTGAGTATGCAAAACAAAGCAAGACAATACCACCAGAGGGCTTATTATTTAAAAACACAGTAAAAATAATATTCATATGCATTAAACATTGTAAACCATCTCTACGTATGTCTTATTGACTAATTAGTTAACCTTTGAATGGTCGTTTGGGTAAACAATTAGTCAACTCACCAATGTGCTGTTTATATGTCCTTGATGACACCTTGCCTCAACCTTAGGAGACCTTCTGTTACTTAAAGCTGTTGCCATCCATGTATACATGGCAAGAGAACATAGTTCACAAGGGATTTTGATTTCTCAAAATTTCAAGTTTCAGAGCAAAGATGCAGTTTACTATTTGAAATCAAGATGTAAAATTTTCCTTAAGTAAACAAGTTGACACTATTTTGTAATGATATAATTTTTATACCATAGGATGGAAATAATTAGTAACTGTATGTTAGGACTTTTCATATTTTGTCTTAAAATATAGCGATCATGTAGCTCACATCAGTTGGCCCCTGACTTCAGATGAATGGTCTGGAGGAGATCAGATTTTTAAATAGGAGATCAACATGAATAAGCTTAGTAATTAAAGATATGGTCAGTGAATAGTGAATGCCCTTTAACCAAATTGAAAAAGTCATGACAGCGGGTGGTGTAGGTAAGTCCAAATAGTCCAAATATATATTAAATTGTAGGGAGCAGGGTGGGGTTAAGTATTAAATAGTCCTTGAAAGATTTTGAGTGGTAGAGAAATATACTGAATTAATTCTTAGGAATTATCATAACTGAAGTGGAGACTGCAGTAGAAGTAAAAAGCCTGGGACTTGGATGAACTTTATGCAAAAGGAAGCAATAGTGTTCAGAGACTGATTAGATGTAGAATATGAGGGAACAGGGAGAATTATAATACTGTTGCTAGAGAGTAGTTATTAAACTAAATTAAATGGGTGAAGTGGTTAGTTGTTTCCAGATGACAAGTTTACAATGCAAAATTTGAGGTGAACAGTATGAAAATTTAAATGTCTAGGAGGCTATTGAATGTCAGACTGTACATGGCTCAACTGAGAAAGAAAAGTATAGATCTGGATACAGTGGATTAACTCCAGAGAAATGTTGGTTAAAAACCCTGAGAGTGAAGAGTGCATGAATTTTCTAGTAGAATCTTTCTTTCTGATAATTTTCTTTTCCTCTTCTATAGAAATAACATGTCCTTTTTTTTTCCCTTTTAAGCATGAATTACTTGTTGCATTGTATGCAAAGCCTAATGATAAATGAATAGATTTCAGGAGGTTTAAATATTCTTGATGTTTTTGGTAAGAGAAAATTTTGTCAAAGAAAAAGATTAGAAAATATATAGAATTTCCTTTAAATTGTCATTAAAAACTTCCCTTTCCCACCAAGTTCTTCTTCTCATGATCTGTATTTAACACACTATTATTCAACCATCTTTATTGGTATAACAGACCATTAGCAAACAAACAAAAAAGTTAAATCCAGCAAAATCAGGCAGGCACGTGACACAGAATTGATTCTTTGTTCAAATATGGTTTTGTTCAAGATCCATTGAAGAACTGGTTAATGCAAAAGGAAAAAAAGTATGCCTAGGGAGAGAGGCATGTGATAGAATTTTGCTATTCTCAGCTCTTTCCAAATATACAATTGGGTGATCTTTATCAGAAAAAGGTGATTACCACCATTTTAGAGGTGAAACCCCCAAAGTGCTTGTTTTTAAATAGCTGTATTTTTAAATCTGGGTGTATGCTATAAAAGAGATCATCATATATGTGATCAAAAGAAGTGAGTGACTATATATTATCAAATAGATGATCACCACATGCAAAAATGAACAGATCTGATGTGGTTAGCAGTCTGATAATTTGCAGTGAAATGGTAAATAGTTAGGAAAGGATCAAGAGAATATGTAAATTCATAGAAATCAGTTAATAAATTATAGCCCTAGAATAAGCAATTTTATTAGATTAGAAAAGAAACATTGATGCAAATGAATTAATAGCAGGTAATATATGCATAAAAGATTCATGAAATATGAATTTAAAAAATTTTAGGAAAGAAAAATAAAAATCATGGTGAAAAGCTTCATCTGAATATTTAGTAGAATTAATGTAGTAATAATATAACACATTTATATCTTTTTAACAAAAATTTTTTCATATACTATTTTCACTGACTTCTTTTTTTTTCTTTTGGTTTTAATTAACCCTCCTTTTGATATTCTTTGGATGAAACCTGTAAAAGGAAGAGAAACAGATTTATGCATGACAAAATGTTTTATTGTGTTATTTCATTTAAAATTTCCTTGAATTATCTTTTAATATTTAAAACACCCCCAAAAGTGATTCGTTTAAAAGCCTTTAATTTGTTTATGTCTTTGTACAGAACAACTCATTTCTAAGAAAGTCACTTTGCACATATGATTTAGCAAAATGGATGAACATGTTGATTTTTATTATTTACAGTGAGGAATTCATGATCATTTTATCAAAAACATGAACATTTGGCTGTATATGATTGGTGGAATTATAGATTATTATTTACATGTTGCTATTCTGTAAATATACATCATTTTCATATTCAGAAGAAAATTAATACATAATTTAATGCACTATAAGAAAGCTTAAATATATTTTGGTATAATGTCTTAAAATGACAGCTTAGTAAATATTAAAAGTAAATATTAAAAGAATAAACTGATATGTTCAAAATTATTTTCCTATGAAGACAAATTAAGACATCTCCAGCAATATTATCTAAATGTATTTGAAAAGGGGGCATTAATTAGCTGAATTATAATACTTTGTTTCTTATAATAAATAGAACTAATTTCATGATATTTTTCATAAATTAAAATTCATTTATAATTACAATCACTTTCTTAAACACTAGTGAATTAATGAGAAGAATTCTTTTATACCTTTTTTACAAGCCTTAAGGCATGCTTTTTTAGAAGTAAAATTGTTCTCATTCCCTCCACATCCACTGTACTTAAATGGGCGGCATTTCCCAATAACTGAATTGTAGTAGAATCTGCTCTCATTGGCGTGACACAGTCCTCTGTCTGCTGGGGTCAGACACCAGGAGGGGCCATAATAATCTAAGAACATGAAGAAAACATGGCAGGTCATATGTAATAGTTAATCTGAGACTTTCATATTATTGTTTATAGGTTAGTCTTGGGGTATGTTTATGTAAAACAGTAATCTGAATGAATAAAAGTAGTACATCGTAGAATTTACGTATTTCAGTTCCACAAAAATGCTTAACCAATCTCCAAGCATCTGCTATATGGAGACCTTTCTACAATAAATAAAAAAGCAGATACATTTGCTGAAGGAAAGTGCTATGATTACACTTTATATGAGAAAACTAATATGTAAAAAAACAACTACTATTTAACAATTTAACTTCTGAAAATCAGTTAACAATATACATTAAAAAGACTGTGGTTTACATATCATTTGTTCATGAATGTTCAACTTTTTCAAAAAGTTCTGATCAGTAAAATCCTTATTCGTTGTCCAACACAAATACTAAAGCTGAGGAAGAGTTTCTTCTTTTGACTAAAAAAGTTCTGAATGGTGTAACATAATCACAATTTAAAGTGCAAGAATTCAGATGTAGAAAATTATAACTTTAAGCTTCAGAGAATGAGCCCAGAAAAGATAGTTTGACTCAGTAATAAAGTTTTCTCATAAATTGAAGCATGAGTTCTAGATGAGTTAGAAGTCTTTGCAAAAGAAGAAATATTACTAAAAAGACAAAAAATAAAATACTTACATGTTTAAACCAGACAGACAGACTGGTCTATCAATGGGAGTAAGTACTTTCAAAAACAAAAGAAAAAATTGCAACTAGGAAAACAAAAGGGACACCCATTTTCTTAAGGCAAAGCAGAGAAATAGATTCAACCCAATGGTAGAATTTAGTGCTTTTGGGAATTCTTGTTAGTGAGAGGATGCTGGTACTCTTTAGTAGCACAGCTAAACTGCTTGATATTATTAGCAAACCAATATTGCAGGTATGTTGGTAGCTGTTGAGGAATCAGTATAAGAAAACTTTAGTAGCTTTGCCAAAGGTTGAGATTGGGTCAACAAATGCAAAGGGGATTTACTAAACATTCAGCATTGACCAAAAATAGAATTTTGAGGCATGCTGTAGCCAATGAAGGCAAATAGGCTATGCAGAAAGCAAGAAGCTATCTGATAGCAAGTGAACCCCAGATGAACCGTAAAAGGAAAAAATAAAATAAAACAATTTGGAAAAAAAATGAAAAAAATCTTAACTCGATATATATATTTTTATGAACTTCTGCCTTACAGATATTTAAATAAAGATTAGAATGTCTTGATACAATGACTCACATAATAGAAAAAATACCAGAAATTATAAAAGAAAGAGTGAGAATACTACGGGAAGAATATATGAGAAGACATTTTAGAAAATTGATATTCTGTGTCAAAATTCAAGAACTGTAACCACATAAAGAATATTAAGTTTTATTCAGGTCTTTCACTAGGTCTATAAACATTGTGAAAATATAAAAAGTCTCCTGTCACCAATAATGGCTTTATGTAAGAGGATTTTTCTAACAGTCTAGGAGATATATATTGTAATTGAGCCCTACTATTGGGTAAACTTTTCCAATGTATGTGCTATGGATTGTCATCAACCCATAGCCTAGGATATGAAATGGTTATTAATTGTCACTTCTATCTCTATGAGCTTCCAAAGTCATAACCTATGTTCAGAAATAAAAGAAATACCCTATAAGCAATTAGTCTTACTTGAGAAACGGAAAAAAAGACAGAGGAAATTGCTATTTTTTTTAATTCTCAGCAAGCACCTACCGATGCTTCATAGCAAATGTGTATGATGAAATAACATGGTTTATACAACTATTTCAGTTTAGTATTTTGTACATAAAATATATTAGCCGATAGTAAGTTGCAGATAATAAATGTGGACATAATTGTAAGTTGTGCACTTCTTTATATATATTAATTATGTCTTTATAACAATGTCCTGTCTACAGTTACTTATTTCTGAACAGAGTTTTCTGATGAGAGGGAGCAAATTCATCCTTCTTTTCCTGTAAAATGCAACCTATAGTAAACTTGGCCCCATTACGAAATCAAGGCTTTTTCAAAGTGAGGACAAGTTAGTTTGGTACATCTGGGGCTACAGTTCCTTGACTAAAAATAACAAAGGATGAGCCTCTGATATAGGCCAGGAGCCTGGAAGACCAGGTAGAACCTAGAAAAAAAAATGGGGCTCTCCGAAACCGGTGGATGGCAGAGAGATGTACCCTAACTTCTGTCTTCCTTTGGCCACCCAGTATTCTGACAATGTTGCTACTGAACAGATCTACTCAGAAGCCAAGAGAGTTTCTCTATAATGTAGAACAGGGCAAAAAGAAGGCAGGGAATTTGTTTGAGAGCAAACAGTTGACCAGCACAGATGCCATCAGAGAGAATTTCACTACTAACTAAATTGTTCCAGGCATTAGACAGCTTCTACCTGAAATTGTTTTTGTGATTTCTGAATCAGAGTGTATCTGGCATGCTGCTTCTGACAGCATAGGATCTGGTGCACAGACCTGTATTATCCCAGATACCTACTTCTACTCATAGGATGTCTATTCATGACTGTTAGTGTATCTTACTTTGCCTTGATTTTAATCACTACCTACACAGATCATCAAATACACCTCACCTTTGACCCAGATCAATATTGAGATTTTTAACACTAGAAATAATATTTTGATAGTGGGTTAAAATTTGAAATGAATTATTAAGGATTTTGTATTATATATATAGTTAACATTTAA
The DNA here is from genome assembly GCA_028627145.1 of Eidolon dupreanum. Lineage (NCBI taxonomy): Eukaryota > Metazoa > Chordata > Mammalia > Chiroptera > Pteropodidae > Eidolon > Eidolon dupreanum. The sequence continues at coordinate 134,700,141 of CM053503.1, forward strand.
AAGGTTTTAATAAAGCAATAAATTATCATCAGTAGAGGAGTCTTTATAAGGCCATTGCTCTTTAAAACATGAATTATACCATGTATGTAAACTAACCAATTTCTCCTCATATCATTTTAACTCTAAGCCAGAAGACTATTATTGAGTCACTCTAGCATAAATAACAGCAGAAGTAAAATAATGAAGCAGATGGTTTCTTAAGGACATTTTAACTCTAAAATTTTCTGAGTCCTTGATTATCATCTTGTTCAATCTTCAAAGGTGAGGAAATTAAAATTTTTTGCCCTTCCTGAAAAGATAAGCTTAACTGTTTTCAAGTAACATATTTATTCTAGATAAACATAGGCACTCACCTATTCAAAATCCAGACTTGGATATCTACAATGAAAGAAAATATAAAGGTTTTGAAGTAGTTGCACATGTGAGTTTTGGGGTCTAGATTATAATTATTCACAGAAATTTAAGATAGAATAAAAAAACACTAACCTGACTTCTGTTCATTTTCCAAAGGGACTTTAATAAGCAAATGCATTCTCTCTTGATCTTGCCATTAATAATAAGTTGGGCAGTTTCCATTTAGAGGATCTGTGATAGGTTTCAAAATTCAGAATCTGTTTTTTTTCTGCCAGGAACTGCCATCATCTAGTATGAGTGCTAAACTGTAAGGTGGCGCTTAAAAGTCAGTTTTATATGCAAAGTGGCTTATGTGAATTTTCTTTAAAACTTATACAGTAAACTTTTAAATCTTATACTCACTTTCAATCTTTACTGTGCTGTCTTAATGTTCCCATTTTATATTCTTATTTAGGCTTTGTGAACCACTTAATGACCTCGTAAGTCAATTATTCTTTGTCTTCTGAAACTGTTTTAGGGAATTGAATAACAAATCTTTCCTTTAAATACCAAATTCTTTTTTCTCATCATTTCATAGTGAAGAAAAATATAAAGATTTTTATTTTCTAATTATATAAATTTATATTTCTACATAAGTGTTTAAAAGTGCTTAAATATTGTTTAACAAAATATGGACCTTACTGCAATGTATTTTTTTACTATTTATTGCTTTTTTTCTCTTCTCATACCCACAAAAGTAGAAGTGTACTATATAGAACTAGTAATTGCTCATAGCTCCTCAAGTCTACAAAATATAATTTATGTAGAATCTAAGTTGCCACTGATTTTAAGATGCACAGTTATTTTATGCACTGCTTGTAAAGAAAGGGAAAAAAATACAACCAGTTGTAAGCTTCATCATGATTTAAACAATGTTAAAATGTAGAAAAATATGCATCTTAGAATGAATAAAATATGATAATTTATCTTTTTTTGTCAACGCACCAAGCTTAAACACATACATACACACATTTTCATATATAAACACATAGATACATATACAACCACACAGAAAAATGGAAATAGAAGTGGAATATGCTATCTATTGGGCCAAAGGTTGAGAGAGAATACAATTGATGGGAAAGGTAATTACTATAGAGATGATTTTAGCAGGTACCAAGCTTAACAGTTTGCTGGGTTACAGCTCTACAAAATAGGTTATTTTATGCTGAGCTTATTCTACACTGTTAGGGATACTCCAGACGCTACTTCCAGTCTTGCATTTTATTTACTTTATGATGATCTAGAAACCAATAATAACAAAGAAATTTTTAAAAAGCAAATAAATAGTAAATGAATATGCTAAAATGTTTACAGTGATCATCTCTGTGTAATGGAAGTATGGCTGATATTCTTCTTTTTTCTACTTTTCTATTTTTTTCAAGTTGTATGCAATAATAATGCTTAAATTATATAATATAATATATAATAAATATTAGAAATAATTTATTATTAATAATATATTATTAAGTAATTATGTAATACTATGTAATAAAAATATTTTTAAAGTGATTCCAGTGTCCAGGTGTCATAAAGGAAAGGCTGGACATTGAGATCTGTTTTTGATTAGGAATGGGTGGCAAACCTATCACCTATAAATTGACTGTTTACATGTAGTAAATCTGTACTGCAGGAAAAGCATGTATCTCCATTCATTAACAAGGGAGAAGTAGTGTTAAATGGACAGAAACTGACATTTCATGTAGAAAAGAAAAGAGGGCAGGGAATTGAAAAATGATTACTATGGAACTTTTTGTTTGTGTATGGGGCCACTTCACTGAGTGTGACACGTAGAAGGTAGGCTACTAGGGCATTTGAAACTGAAAGGTCTTAGGGGAATAGACCATAAGAAAAAATGCCTAGACAGGGAAGCCTTGACATATTGAAAAGGAAGAAGAAAAATTAGTAGATATTAATTGGGTTATTCTAAACACTAGGTTAAAATTTTTATATATGTCATCACAATCTTCACAAATCTTTTATATAACAAATGAGGAACCTGAGGCTGAGAGTTCTATAATTTTTTCAAGGCCACAGAGAGAGTCAGCAGAACTGGATATTAAACCCACATCTTTCTATCCATAAAGCCAATGATCTTAACCACTATGATATGTCATCTGAAAACTAACTAGAAAATAAAACTAACTGAGCCAAGATATTTTAATAATTATAAGGTAAAGTGAAGCTGTCACGATCCAATTCCCCAATTTTTTCTTCTTTGTAGCTCAGAATCTCTTAGATGCTTCTTATACTTAGTTACATACATAAAGCTGGAATTTATCATGGTTGAACAGAAGAAAGATATGTAATCAAAATAATTCATTAAACAAGGATGCTGGAAAGAAGTCTTAAGAGTAACAGTGCTGAGCCAAACAGTATGCAGAGAACTCAAATATTTGAAAGCAAGAATTACTGGGACAGCATTTTAAACCTAGACTGATTCTAGAAATAACAGACCAAAGTTCCTGGCTTTTATGCATTCTGTGATCATATTTGTACTGGCTATTCAGGTCCATTCAATATCATTAAGATGTGGCAGAAAAGAAAGATGTCCCTAGAAAAGAAAGAGTTGGGATTTTCTTAATCAATACACTTTATAGCAATGCTTCTCAAATTCATTCTTTCAAAGATTTTCCAGTATTCCAGAAGAGAAAAGGCAATTGCAGGATTATATACAACACAGAGTACTACACATGGGCTTTTCTAATCTATTCCTGCCTGACTGCTAAACTGCCTGGTAGTAGTCAAAACCAAATTTATATTATAATAGGAATATTTCTTTTAGCATAAAACATGTGCCATCAAATTAGAATTATTAACTTATTAGTTTGTATTTGTATTCACTGGTAGATAAATTTTGATTTATAGTTGTATATGGTCACAGTCATAAGAAGTTTATTTGTACTATTTTACATGTTCATATAAAATTAGTCATTCAAAATAACTTGGTTTACAAATTGGAAGTCCCTGGGTTTTTTTTTAAGGTATGTGTATATTATTTGAGTTTTAGAAATACTTATCTGGAGGAATCTTATGACTGGGGCAAAAAATTCCAGGAAGGAAGGGATTAGCAAAAGTAGTCAGTGGTCACCTAGGGTGACCGTATTTGGATGGCAGCAATCTTGGCAGAAATGAAGTGCTATATTTTTGTTTCTCACCAGCTCTCCTGCCAGGAAGTAGAAGGTCTGATGAATCCTCTTCACAAGCTGTTATCTATTTTTAGAAAGCCAACTTGTCAGAAAATCAGCATATGAAGCACCAGATTCACCATGCAGGCATGTGTAGATTATAAGGGAGGTTCCTGTGCTTCCGTGTTCTGAGAGCACATTATGAAAAACAAGATACTTCTTTGGGACTATGGAAGTGGGCTGTTGATAAAGTGAGACTTTTCAGAATTGTTGACAGTGCTACTGGATAACTATGGCATGCAGCTAACTACATATATTATATTTATTATGTATTATATATAATATCTGAGTTATTTCTGATCTCCTGATTATCTATCTCTCTATCCAGCCATCCATCCCTATGACACTTGTTTTTCCTGAGCCAGAATTAGTTCATGCTTATTTTTTTTGGCACAACATGTCCCAACATATATATGATTTTTAAAAACTGAAAGATTTTTAAAAGAAAACCATTTTACATATCCAATTTTTTATATAATTTTACAAACCCAATTTCTGGATGGATATATATATATATATATATATATATATATATATATATATATATAAAAAACCTAATTTTTTTAGCATCCTCCTTTTATTTTTATTAGTGTCCCAGTTTGGATTACATATGATCGTTGAGGTAATCTACACATGAAGGATTATGGTCTGAACGAAACAGGTACAAATGAAAATTGAAGAGATAGAAATGGACATTTCATTAATAAAAGCGATAGAATTTAATGACTCACTAGAAGTAAAGTGATCAAAGAAGATTACCAAATGCTCTTCTGGAATAATTGAGAAAATGGTGACAAAATTCTGAAAGTTTGGAAAGCTGGAAATATGAAGATAAAGAAAAATTATACAAATAAAACTCTTTTGGCTTTGAATCCCCATGATATCGCTGCATGCCAGTATTCTTGACTGAAATAATTTGTTTTTATCTGTGTACAAGGATATACTTAACAAAACATTTTACAAAAATCTCTTTAAGAAAGAGGCTCAATCTTTGAGGTCACTTAAGTAGCCTATTAATATTAAAATATGGAAATAAAAGGAGAAAATTAAAGTTTAGTTGTGCTTATAAGCATTCAACTATCTTGAGTCAAGAGAGCTCAGTGGAAAAAAAATTCTCAAACTAATTTGCAATATTATGGCAGTTTAGAATAAATAGCAATTAAAAAAGAATTACCAAACCATTTTCTAGTAACATTGAACAGAACTGCTAAAATGCTTTTCTAGTGTCATAATAAAGAGAAACATTAAATATTTATAGACATTTTACTTAATAGTAACACAATTTAACTATTTTGGAATATTCAAATTATTCAAATACTCTACATAAGGATTATTATTTAATGGAAAAATTTAAATGAATGCTATTCTATTTGTATTTGGGTTGCGTTATTACTCCTGTAAACTAATCGAAACCTTAAAAGATTATATCATTCCAAAAAAAACCTAATATCCATGGAGAACCTTACACATTTACTAAAACTTGGAACAAGGTTTTACAGAAACATAGAACTGAATATTTTTTAATTTTAATAGAACATTAGTATAATTGTACACAGTGACAGATGTAATCATTTTAGAATTAGAATATCAAAAATGCATTTATAGACCAAAGCCCTTCGACGAAGTAGAGGATTAATCTAGGTATAGAAAGTTTTGGGGGCATAATTGCCTTCCTACGTTCTGCTGCTTGACAGGATTGAGAAGGTGTCATCTAGGTCTTAGATAGCAGAGAATGATAGCTTCATTCCCACCTTCTGTACCTCGGATGGGGCAGACAAGGAATCCCGAAGGTTTTAGGAAGAATGGAGGCAAAGCTTTATTGTCACCTTTTACCTTCTAAGCCACCCTTCCAATCAAAATTCTCATTGAAGTTATTGCAATATTATTTCATGTTTTAAATTCGGTTACAAAACAAAGGAAAATATATGCATACAGAAAAAGAGAAAAAGATTAAATTGGCTAGAGGAATTTAGATTTTAAGACTAATATGCATACTAAAAAATAAAATAGTTCTAGACAAATAAAGACCATATTTCTGATTTTATATAAAGTTACTACAAAAGAATTATCCCTTAAATGTCTATTATTTTAAATAAAAATCATCTTAATATTATTTCTTTTTAAATTCATGTGAATTTTTACTGCTTCCTTAATCATTTACACTTATAACCAGTAACTTATTTATTACACTTTTAGTGTGCATCCTCGTAGAAACTTAGAGTGGGCATTTATCAGTATTTAAAATTCATTTACTTTCTCACTTATTTTCTTTATTTTCCCCTTTCTATGTTGGTAGTGCACCTGCACCAAAAATCATGATCTTTATACAATGCTTTACAACATTTCAAGGCAAAATTATTTCCTAACCCACTCTACTCATTTTAAGGATAAAGACTGAAGCTCTCCATTTGAATTAGCAAAGTAACCCAAACAAAAAATATTGAAACATAATGAAAGCTTATTTCATATTTCTTTTATTTGTAAATATACTGTATCACATATATCTTTAAACCCTTTAATATGTTTGTCATTCTGAACTTTACATATTTCACAGCAATAAGATTTAGCATGCGTTTCAACATGTGATATTTAACTGGATAAAACAAAATGTCAGCGAAAAACACAGGGCTGAAAGGACACAAAGAAACAAAGCAATGAAATTACTTAATTTTAGAGATAAATAAAAACTACCAAGATACTTATCATTATTATTATTATTATTACTATTATTATTGTTATTATTACAAAGTCATGTTTAAAAATTAAAGTCAAATTCTTCTGGCATGGAATTCACTGCCCTTATTATAGATTCTAAGGACCTCAAGACATTTTGAATATGCTATATTGTTCAACTCACTGAAATTTTGCTTGCTCTTTATAACATCTCAAGTGCTATTAGAACACTGCTTAAATAACTACAATTTAGAATATTTAATCCCCGAGGTACCCATTCATTTTTTAAGATCTCACATTAAAAATAAAAACTTTACAAAAAGAAATTTATACTTTAGATTACATGCTTTAATCCTGAGTCTTAGGCTGAGCTGGGGAAGAGAAGAAAGGATTGAGATGCAGGGTGGGGTCGGGGTTGAAATGGAGAGGACTGGAGGTAAGGACTGTGCAGGACTTAATTCTCCTTACACATGACAACGCTTGAAGATTGTCATGTCTTCTTACACTTTCCAGTTCTATAAACATGTTTCCAGTTCTCTGTGTGACTTCTAAGCTATGGCATTCAGGGCTGACGCAAGTCCCACTGACATGATCAGGTCAGTGTGGGACTGAGCTGGACATTTACATCCCTCATTCAAGAATAAGTCATAGTCAATGATGTGTAGTGCTTTAGATCCACCTGAGCAAAGATTTGTTTTGTTTTGTTTTCTGTTTGCTTGCTTGCTTATTTGCTGCTTGTAAAGAGAGATGCTCAAAGACATTTCGATTCTGAACCCCATCTCATTCTAACACATGGCTAGGGTGAGAACCCCTGGCCCCGACACTACGTCTCTTTTTACCCACAGATCGCAATTTTAATAGCCACAGAAAGCTTTCAACTCATGCCAAGTTTACGTCTAACACTTTCACATGGTCTACTTCTAAGCAAAATATCAAATTTCTGAATGAAAACACACAATTTTTTTTTTTAATTTATGTAGGACCTTACATTTATCCTGTTGACTTTTAGCTTTTCAGGTTGTTTTTAAGTGCCAGGATATTTGTGGTTTCTGCTTATATTTTCCAGTATTTTTACTATTTTCCCAGAGCTGTAATTTTGTGGGCATATTTTCTACGTGATTGTTAAAATTTGAATAATATGTTACAGGGTTGAGCCCAGAAAAGAGTTTTGCAGAAGTTAAAAAGAAAATTCTCTTCAGGGTGATATAACCTCTGGGATGGTTATTCAACAAATTTTGAATCATCCTATAACTAACATCAGAGACCTTGTCTAATGCCATGCTCAATTTAAGAGCACTTCAGAGTGCCTTTGACAAACTGCTGCCATTACAGTGATTTACTCTCAGACATTGAGGCTGATAATTCATAGCATTGTTTTATAAAATAAATTCGGCACAGAGTTAAGTATCACATGAAATATCTCATGTGATATGTAATCAAAAACCTACTTCAAAGCATACTTTAAAATAGATTAGGAAAACTATTTTATGGGATTAAATGTCTTATACTTTTTGAATCTCAGTGTTTCAGCACATCTATTATTAAATAACAAAACAGATAGAATTTCTTTAAAGCATAGTTCTTATATACATTCTACTTCTATTGTTGCCCTGATAATATTTTTCTGGAAGCAATTTTTTTAAAATGAGATTCTTACCCAAAAAGTTGGGAAGTTTGGTAGGCTGAGGAGTCAAGGAGTTATTATTCACAGGATCAAGCTGGGTTCTATAATCATCCACCTGGAAGTCATTCACTGAAAATATACAGCCAAGTAAAATATGAGACACTGCCACAAGCTCATAATTACATACAAAAGTAAAGCATAGTTGTCCAGTTAAGATAAGTAGACTTCTAGAAATTTTATTTGCATTACTATATTAAATTAGCGAACAGTGATTATATATGTATATATACACATATATGTATACATGTATGTGTGTGTGTAATATTTCCATGAGTAACTGTGGTTCTTAATCAAAAAAAGGATAACAGTTAATGTTGAAGTCACTCCTTTAATAAATTTTATGGTCAGATAAAACCGATTGATTTTAGGTGGTATGTTCCAAAAACCTATTTGCCTGCAAATTGTTATAAACTAAGGATTTTAATAGTCCTACTCTTGTACCTAAATTATACTACAGTGTTCTCAGGAAAGAATATTAAATAATGGAACCTAAAAAATACACTATCAGATCTATGGAAACAATTTTCACTGTAGATTTCTTAAATATCTGCTTTTTTTAAAAAAAAGAAAAAGAACACAGTGACTAATTTCTATCAGATTTAATAAATACAATGTACCTTCATTTGTATGGCTAAAACAAAATGTGTGTAAACCTGACCATCCTGTAAGGTGTTTTATTTTTTTAAAAAAATGTCTATAAATGAAGTAAAATGAGAAGAGAAATAAACTTACATGTATCCTCACAGGTGTTCTTGCATTCTTCCAAAGATTCAAAGTTGTTTAGGTTGCCAAGGCACCCACCGTACTTGAAATGTTCACACTTCCCTGACTGATTGTTATAAAAATACCTAGTAATATAACCTCTACAGATTCCAGCATCTTCTTCCAAAAAGCAGAAATCTGGCTTTTCTAGAAATTATGAAAGTGTTAGAAAGCAATATTCTTTTTTGTGAATAGTTTCATTATTTTTATTAAATTTATAAATAACTGGTTATGTTAAAGTTATTTAAGGAGTAAACATAAAAAAATTAAAGATAAAAGGTAAAAATATATCTTTATCCACAGCTGTATGATATTAAAATTATTTATTATAACTATTGTAATATTTAGAATAGGGAAGATGCAATTATCACACATTGTTGTTATGGAATTTCAGGTTCTAAATTTCTTGTAATAAATTAGTAAGGCATTAACTAGCTCATGATTTGAGAGAGTAAAAGATATTGGGTTATTTTACCCTAGGTTTGGAAGGATAAAATATTATGGCAAAAATCTGGTTTAATTATTTTTATTAAGCTATGTGCATCTACATTTAGGAAAGATTTACAAATATTTCATATTTTTAGGTGTGGGGGTCTTACTAGGGGAAAAGTGTAATTAATGTATTCCGTCAATAAGAATAATTTCAATGAAAAAAAATTGGAGAAATTTTGAGGGGTATGGAAGCTTTTCATGGCTATTCTTAGAAGTTCCTGAATTCTTATGCTGGAATTAATATCTGTGTAAGGTATGACATCCCCACCACTGTGTTTCTTATTTTTCTTCTTTCAGTTATTGGAATGATTCCAACAGTGCAAGGCTGAAAGGAAATACATATTCAGGGATCGGAGAGGCTTTTGAGAAAGTCTAATACTCATTCTTTGTTAGTGGTCCAAACAAGGCTAAACACAGCTGTCACAGAAATTGTGCCACTGTGATCCACATTACAAGCTTCATCTACTCTGTAAATAAGAGAATTAACTTATTTTTAAAATGTTATGATCTCAAGACATTGAGCTTAGATTTTATAGGGAAAAGCTTCAATTTCTTCATTTTTCTCCCAGCATCTATGGTACCATAGTGGCAAAAATGATCGTATCCTTTTACATCTTAAAGTAATTGGCTGTTCTATCTCAAGTGTTTTACTATAAAAAAAAGCAAGTATTTAATAATTATAATTTCTGTAACAATTACAAATCTGCAGAAAAATGATCTTCAATGAAAAAATTGTTATTAAGTAAAACAACCTACTTTAATATAGTGTAAAAAAATCCATTTTCTATAACTTCTCAAAGTACCAATTTGAAAGTTATTTATTGCCTCTTGTTTTTCAAGATGAATGTTACTATTATTCCCATAATAACAATTTGTAGATAAGCTTATTATTGGGACAAGAAAAAAACCCAATTCTTTGATTTGTATAATACTCTTTTATAAGAGAAAGAATATATTCAGTTATTATCATTTGGATTTTTTTTGGTCTTAGCACATACTTCTTATGAAATTTTAAATCATCTTGAAGGATATAAGAATTCTACATTTAACAAAAGGGAGGAGGTAAAAATCTTACACATGAACAATATAAAACAGTAACAAATTATGCTGAAAAGTATAATTAAAAAGTTCCACATCTGGAAGTTGCTATTATTTATATGAGGCCCCATTCTAGGACATAAATTTATTTTGGGACAAAGTTGAAATTGCATACTTGGAAAATATTTCTGCTTAGTCCAATAGTCTAAAATATTTAGGGTTACAAATCAAGAAATTCATGCCCCATATTCCTCAAATAAATAAAGTAAATCCGTAATGAATGTGCATACACAATCTTTGCTCTAAACTGATGCCCAGTTAAAACTAAGTACATAGAATGCATACTTTTAGCTACATTCCAATTTACACAAGCTACATGATTTTCACTACTAACTTATTTGAGACTGCATAGTTAGCAATTATCTTAAACTAAACTTTCAAAAAAAAAGAAAAAATCATGCCCCCTCTTCCTCAGATAAAGAAAGTAACATTTGTATAGAATCTGATTAATACTAAATAATATTGACAAAAGCAATTGTTTATTGTTAAATACCTCTGCTTTCGCTCATGATTGTTGACAACTCAAAGATATGTATCTATTCAGGGTAATATTGGATGAAATTTGCTAAAGCCACACAATGCTGAACTTATTAAGGGATTAGAGATCAGAGAACTAAAGTGAGACAAGCAATGTCTAAATTACTCTTTGGGAGATGTTAAAATAGCATGTGTGTGGCCCTGGGTTGTTACTGATCTAATACAAAATAGAATGATAGTTAATACAGTGCTTGAAACCTTCACTACCAAATATTATGCATGTTTTTTCTAATTTGTCATTACATCTACAGAAACCATTTTTCAAAGATCACATGGATTTATAATGAACTCCGTATCAGAAAAACTTAAGAATTAATTTCCTAAGTGCCTTACGTTAATTTTACTAATGAGCACACAAATGAATGTTCACCTTTTTGCAATGTTGCCTCTTTCCTACCAGTCCTCTTTGGATAATCTGCAAGAAAGACAATGTATGTGTATCAATTATATCAATTTATAAAATAATGTTATGAATTTCAATTTTACAAACAAACTAGGGCAATGTATTCGTTATCATTAAAATTATAAGAATGTCAATAACTACATTTTTTAATTTTCTCTAAACAATAAAGTATTTTAATTATAATTATGAAGCCATTTCATTTTAACATAATAATGTATCAAAAACTATGTTAAAATTTCTAACGCACTTACAAAAATAAGAATTCATGGTAAACTAAGTTTACTCTTCAAAATACTTGTGTTTAAAACAGTTATTTATAAAATAATGTGAAATATGAAAGTAACTCAAACAGCTTACTTTGCCTATAAAAACAGACAACTTCTATAGGGGATTAGGAATAGGGGTGGAAAGAACCAGAATTATCTCTTTTCCTGATTCTTTTCCCCACCTCATTGTCTCAACCCAATTACAAGCTCCATTATTATTTCCAAGTATGGAAGAGAAATAAAACAAAAGCTATCTGGGTTTAATTTACTCTTCTTTTTCTAGTTCCTTAAGGATGACTCTTAAAAATTCATCTTAAACTTTTAATTTTTCTAATAAATATGTATAGTTAGAAATTTCTCTCTGGACACTGCTTTAGCTATGTCCCACAGATTTTACCCTGTTTTTATTATTCAGCTCACAACATTTTCCATAATTCAAGTGTTTCTGGTTTATAAAATATTTTAGATTGATACGTAATGTCATTTGAGTCTTCTGTATCCATATTGATTTCCTTTATACTTGTTTTATTAATCACTAAAAAATATGTGTCTAAGTATGTAACCCAAATTGAGGAATTATCTGTTTCTCTTTTCATTTCTGTCAAGTTTTTTCTTTGAAAATTTTGCAGTTCTGTAATTGAAGCATATATTTATTTAGATGTTGGGGATTATTATGTATTTTTGATTAATGGGCCCTTATTCTTATAAAATATTTTTCTTTTCTTCTGTTAATATTTCTTGTTCTATAGTTTACTTTTACTAATCATTCTTATTAGTGTATGCATGGTATACCTTTTCTCATCCCTTCACTTTTAACATGTGTCTTTATTTTTCAAATGTCTTTCCTGTAGACAATATGTAGTTATTTCTTAATTTTTTTTTAATATTAAGTCTAATATCTGATTTTTACTTGAAGTGAGTACACCATTAAATACCAATGTAATTATTATAGGTCAGTAAAAATCTCCAGCTATTTTTTTTTTTTCTGCTTGTCTTCTGCTCTTTGTTCCTGTTTCTCTCTTTCTCTGTCTTCTTTAGGATTATTTATATGAGAATTTCATCTTCATTATTTGTCTATTTGCTATGCCTCTTCTTTTTTTATATTTTTAGTGGGTATCCTGGGCTTATAATATGCATCTTTAATTCATGACACCCTAGCTTCAAGTAATTTATACAACTTTCACCTATAGTATCCAGAACCTTATACACTAATATCATGTTTTCCCACTATTTTCTTGTGTACTAGTTTTAAATCTTTTAGTATTACAGTGCAGGTCTGCTAGCAATAAATTTTCTCAGGTATATTTTTAATCTAAAAAAGTATTTATTTTATCTCCATTTATAGATATTTTTAATATACCTAGATTACTAATTGGAAGTTTATTTTTTCCTTTAGCTCTTTAAATAAGATATTCCATTTTCTTCTCCTGTGAATTATTTCTTGATGAGAAATTTGTGATTCTTTTGATCCTTGTTCCCTTATACCTAATGTATCTTTTTTTCTGGATCTTTAAGATTTACTTTTTATCCCTGATTTTTAGCAATGTGATTATTATATTCATTTGTGTAGTTTTTCTTTCTTGTGCATTAATTTTTTTTAAATTTGGCAAGGCTCTTGGTTATATAAGTTATTTTTCATGAAATGTAGATAAGTTTAAGCCATTATTTATTTACTTATTTTTTCTGCCCCCAACCCTAGGATGTCAATTACACAATTTGATGGATCTTGATAGTATGTTATTGGTTACTGGGTTATATTTTGTTTGTTTGTTTGTTTCTTTATTAAGTTTTTTTCCCCCACTGTGCTTCATTTTGCTCTGTCTATATTGCTCTGTCTTTAAGTTTACTGATCTTTTCTTTCGTAATGTCTAATCTGCTCTTAAATACATCTGGTGAATTTCTTAATTTATATATTGTATTTTTCAGGTTTATAATTTTTACTTACTTCTCTTTTATATATTTTATTTTTTCTTATTATGTTCATGTTTAACATATTTATAATAGTTATTTTAAAGTTCTTGTCTACTAATTCCATCCTCTGTCATTTCTGTGTCTATTTGAATTTAGTAATTTTTCTCCCAGTTATGGAACACCATTTGCTTTTTCTTTGAATATTTAGTATTTTTTGAGGGATTGTAAATATTTTTGAATATTATGCTGTTGGCTGCTAGATTTGATTGTCTTCCTTTAAAGAATGTTGAAGGGCCTTTTAGCAGGTAGTTAAGCTACTTGTGGGTCAGCTGGATCTTTTAATGTTTTCTGTAAGCTTTATTATGGAAAATCTAAAATAACCTTTTAGATTTAATTTATTACTATTACTGAATTAAGTGCTAAATTTCTTTTAGTAATGTGAGAGCTCTGGAATAGCTTCACTTGCAAATCCCTAATAATTTTTTTCTTAATCAAAGAAATTCACCAAATACATGCAGTTTTAGTATTCGGTAACAAACTCAAAAGGATTGCTATACAGATTCTTATCATTCTTTCCTACATAAGTCCATCCTCTCCCTCATATTTTTCCTAAAACCCCAGTCATCTCAACCTCCCAATCTCCAATCTTCATATCCTCCACCATAGAGACTATCATGCTGTGCATGGGTGTCTGCCCCTTAACTGTGGTCTAGAAGTGCCAGCATGCAGAAATTTGTGGGGATTAGATGGCTTGCCTCACATTTTTTCTTCCTCTCAGAGATCAAAATCCTGCACTGTCTTTTGATCAATGTCTGCAAACAGTTGTTTCACATATTTTGTCCAGTTTTGTAGCTATTTATATTGCAAGAGAGGGTTCAGGTCCAGTTACTCATGGCTGATGATGAAATTCTCTTTCTAGGTGAATTAAAAAAAAAAAAAACTAGCCATATTTTTTTCTGTATCCCAGCAATAATGCCAGGTGGCTTTTGGAGAGATAATGAGAAGATGAGGACATGAGACATATGCTAGGCAGTAATGATGTTTTAGAAGACATTATAAGCAGGGTAGTCACTGAAAAACAAAATGATTATAGTTGATTAATTCTAAAAGAAAAGGGCAACTTTTGCACAATGATGAAATAAAATATTTGTGAATTATAAAAAAGAAACAGTTACGTAATTCAGGGAAGAGACAAGTTGATGAAAATAAGGAGGCTGCTAAACAGAAAAGTGAGGCTTACGAAGAGAGGCAACCAGGCCTCTAGCCAAGGTGCTGAACCTGAGTGATATTCAACTCAACACAAAACGATACTTGGCCCAATACAGAAGAGAACGGCTTATAGAAATCTGTAATGAATGGAAAATGACCAGGCAATCACAGAAACTAAAGGCACCACAGAAGACCACTGAACTGCCTAATCTGTGTTGGTAACATTTTTAGCACATCTATGGAGAGGATGTAGGGAAATAAGTGCTCCGAGTTTAAAGAAATACATTGACATTCTTTTCTGTCAGCTCTGGAGCATACAACAAAACATTTCAGAGTCACAGAGGAGAAAAATTCTCTTTCACCACATAGAGATTTTCCCACAGGCCTAGATCATGGTGCCAAGGCTGTTTTGTAAAGCTGCTTCAGAAGGCCTTATCAAAGTGAGAATGTAGAGCTGCCTGCTTTTCAAAAAAAGAGAAAAAAAGACACCTTGTATTATGAGCTAAAAATATATCTTTATGGTATTATAATTCAGTTCAACTAGCTCTAAGAACATGCTGTGGGGAAATTTGGGGCTATAAAGTGGTGAAATGAAGACAACTCAGATTCTTCCATCCCTCAAGAAGCTCAGAAGAATAAAACTGAAATAAAAGGATTCAAAATTTTGACCAGTAATTATTTGGAATTTATCTCAACAAGAAGAGGTAAAGCCATGTACAATATTTCAATATGTAAAATATGCAAAAAAAAACTTAATTGGATCAAAACAGAATAAAGTGTTTGGTAAAGTTGAATAATAATATAATATGATGTACTTTTAAACCTTATTACTTAGTAAAAATATGAAAAGGAAAGTTAGATTCAGTGATGTCTACATGGATTAGCATAGATGATATTAGCATTAGATGATATTTTCTACAGTATTTCAAGGTTCCAATGGGAATGATTTAACTTTATGTGGATATTTTTGGTCTCTGATGCAGTAAGGAATTTTCTAATTGGTAGCTAGTGAGAGCCTCAAAGTAGATTCTCAGATTTGTTGCCTTGACAGGAGACAGCAGTGAGATCATTGTATTAAAAAAGTCTAAGTCACTCTGACTAACAATGTCTTTCTTGCCAACTCAAAGTTGCTGAATTACACTCACTTCATTGCAGACATAAAACCTGTTGTGCCAACTTACAGAAAGTTTTTTCTTCCATCTTTTTATGGAGAAGTATACAGGGCAATAAATGGGGCTTAATATACTTTATATAGACTGATATAAAAAATAAAAAATAGTTGAAAACAAATGCTGAAAATGTGAAAAACTGTGAAAGAAAGATGCCTTGGAGTATAAAAATAATTTGCACTTATTTTTTTTTCTAAAATTATCAAGTCTATGATTAGTCCTAATAGCTCTAAAGGCTCCTAGGAGATAAGTGTCCCTAGAAACGTACCGCTTGCACATTTTTCTTTGCACTCTTCCAGACTTTCAAAGCGATTCTGATTTCCTTCACATCCTCCATATATAAATTCTTCACACTGTTGAGTGTGAATGTTGAAAAAAAATCTCTTTAGCATTGCTTTGCATGGGCCATCGTCTGCTTTAAATGCACAAAATGCATGTACAAGTTTCAGTGATGGCAACTCAGCATCTACAAAGTAAAAATAAAAAATGTGATATATCATTTTTATCAACATTGTAATAATGTCTTTTATTTACTTTTTATTTTATTTTTAATATATCTGATTTAAAGAAAAGTACAAAAACCCATAAAAAGTTATTACAAGTTATCAAAAAGGTAGATAAATTTTGTAAACTCACCAAAAGACAGGTCTTATCAACTATTAAACTTGAATAGTTGATTATTAGTCAGTGATTAAAGAAAAATGTAGATTAACTTTTCTAGATTCATGGTAGATATTGCTTAAACCTGTACCAGTTGACTGATATGGCATTGACTAGTAGTTGCAAAGTAACCTTTTTGTTGACATTACAAATATGTAGAGACCTCTTTTTTAATTCAGCATTTGTTAAGGGCAGATGTTAATTTGAGTTTCCCTCTCTAATCCACAATTGTGTCACTTTTACACATAAAGTAACTCTTTAAAAGCAACAGTGTATTCATATTCATATATATATATATATATGTATATATATATATATAATGCTACATTAAATGATTCTCTAATTATAAAAATGTAAATGTTTGA
Source organism: Eidolon dupreanum (assembly GCA_028627145.1). Lineage (NCBI taxonomy): Eukaryota > Metazoa > Chordata > Mammalia > Chiroptera > Pteropodidae > Eidolon > Eidolon dupreanum. Next base: position 134,716,951 of record CM053503.1, read on the forward strand.
TCAATCTATCTCATCATAAATTCTTTTACTTACCATGATTATTTTTTTAACAACATTGAAAAAATTAAATGCTTTCTATGTTTAAAAAGAATGAGGCTATTCTCTTGACCTGGAATTATAACTCTTCCCCTAAATATTCAATCACTTATTTTAGTCACAGGAGAATTTTCTGTCTTGGGGAGGAGAGACTTGTACATACAGAAAACTCAACTAAAATTTTTAAATTTGATTTTTATCAAGTCTAATAATAATAGAGGCCTAATTTTAAATAAATTACATTTGCTTACAGAATCTAACAGTAAGATATACTGAAAATTGTGATTGGTACAACCAAAATAATAATGATCAAAGAATGCCATATAATACTGCTTCAGTATTGTATGTGCATTGAGTCTATGCCTTTTCTATACCATTCAATATTCACTGTGATCCCTTATAGAGGCTATTGAAACTTCAAACCAACTTAACCAATTTGCCTGTAGGGTGCAGGGATATTCTATTAAATTAAAACTGGTAAATATAAATATCTTCAAAAAAGTGTTTTAATGCACTATAAAATAATTTACTTTTTAAAAAAAGCATAAATAAATGTCAATTTAATATTTTTACATAAAATATTTAAAAACATAAAAGATAAACTTGTGAATTTATGATATTCTAGAAGAAAAATCAATGATAAATTTTCCCGTAGCTTCAAAACTTCTGTGAATTTTTGAAAGAGAAAATATGTATATCATAAAAATTAGATTAGGTAATTTTATCAAGCCTCTTATACCCTTCATATTTTGTTATCCTAATGATTTATAGAATACTGTCAAGTATAAGTCACATTTCAGTAATGTTAAAAGTATAACAAAATAATTTAAATGTTATTTTTAATATTCTATATGAGTCTTAAAGTGATAAGTAGGCCTTACAATCTTGGAATGGTTAAAATGTGGCTTTCTACACATATTTTGGTATTATTATGCTGTTTGATTCATTCAATACTTTGCATCAACGTGTAAATTTCATCTTAACCACTAATGCAGCTTTTTAAAAAAATTCTGAGTATAATTTGCAGAATACCATATCACCATTTTGATTTCTTTGATAACTAAATTAACAAATTTTTAAATTTATATAAATTGAGATAAAAAAATGATATGAGTAAACTTTCAAATCTAAAATTTGATAAGGTAGAATAAAAGAGATTTGTTATAATACACACATCTTTATCTACAAAAGACAGCACCAAACCTGAGTCGCTATATCAGGAAAACTATTTCTTATAAATAATTTACGTAAGATTCTTTCTCATTGGTGATTCCTCTACTTTTTACTCTTAATATATTTGATAGTCCTTATTATCATGCCAAATTTTTTATTTTACATTTTCTGTATTAAGGACATATTCACCCCAAGTTCAACCTGCTATTTTGAAGTTTTGCCACCAGGTGGAGGCAGTGCATTACAAAAATGAAAGTTATACCACCACAGTTGTAGTTATAATAGTAATAATAACAGCTAATGTTGTTTACTAAGTAATTACTATGCTTCAAACATTTTGTAATTATACCATTTAATTATCACAACAAACTTCTGAGTTAGGCATTATTATTTCCATTTTACAAATTATAAAATGGCACTTCTGAAATTAATTGCTCAATTCACACTGTAAGTGATGACTTTAGAATTGACCCCCACATCATTTTACAGTCAGTGCCTCACACATTCTGAGTGATATTGTCACAGATCTATGTGACTAAGATTCCAAAAGTGGCACTTAGGTGAAGCATATGGACTTTATATAATTTCCACTCAATTATTTTCTAAAATTCACTTTATAGAAACTAAAAAGCTTTTGATAATGAAAATAAGTAATGGTTTTACACCAATTTCCTAAGAATTAACTTAGGAAATGTTTCTAAGGAAAATATTAATTTTTTAAAACTATTTTTATTAATTATTAGCTAATTATTCATCTTTACCATTTAACATCATATATTGCTTCCATGAATCCTTAATTTTGTGCAATGAATTTGAGTCACAATTGAACACAGCATCCCTGAAGTAGGGAAGTGATCAGATGTGCCCTGGTGGACACCGTGCCATGCAAATTCATCCAAAAGGGATGGAAGTCTATCTTATTTTCATTTCTTACTTTGGATAAAACTTTTTGAAAGTCAACAATTATGTGTGATCATTTGTCATGTACTCTTCTGTCACTGCAAATATGATAGTAGTATATTAGGTGGCAGCAGTCCCTCCTCTTTTGTAATGCAGGTAGGCACTAAAGACATAAATATTCAAGAAGTTCAGGGTGCCGTATGAGTGTGTAATAAGACACTTAAGGTTGTCTAAGGGTGTCAGGGATAACTTCTTGAGACTTGCCACTGAAACTTGAAGAAAGGCTTGACTATTATAAGGATTGAGCCAAGGCCATGAAACTGGAAAACACATACAGGGCAGTATAATAGGAATTCAATGTGATGCAGCCAGATAAATAGAAGTATGGTTTATAGTTAACCATTTTTTATACTTGATTTCTTATATTTTATGTCTCACAGTCTGAGGATTACCATATCCCTCTCCCCTCTCCCTGTCCTGGGACGTTGGATGGTAGCTCATGATAATATTTGGAGATGTATCATGTCCTTGTTTGTTAGAATCCTCATTCTCCTAGAACTTGTTTGGGAACCTAGAGCTTTAAGCAGCTTATTAACTAAGTCTACATGTTGCTTCACTCTCTGACCAAAAGATTGGATTTCTCTGGAAGAAAGAACACTGTCATGTACTCTTTGCTTTCTCTGTGTCAGAAAATATGTCAGATACTTTTTGCAGTTGCTATATAAACCATATGAACATAGTTATTTATATCACTTATTTATAGATTAGGACACTGGGAGTCAGAGAGTTTACATATCTCATCTAATTTTGCAAGGCTACTGTGTGGCAAACCATATATGCAAACTTAGGTCTGTCTGGTTCTACATCTTATAAAAGATACTTGCCTCTCTCTAAATGTTGCCTCTCTCCCAGTCCAAAGGAATTTTTAAAAAGCTTATCACCACTGCTTTTTATTATTCATTTTGTCTTTTCAGGAAGCTTATTGTATTTCATCCTCCCTGCAAGTTGGACTGATTTTTTAAAGTCTACTATTGACTTGTGAGAGAAGCAATAAAATCTTGTATGTTTTTCAATGATATGATATAATTCTATAAAATGATGGCATGACTCTGCCATAATGTGATAAATGGTATCTCCAAAACTGAGTAGATTCAGAGGTGGGATCATGCTATTGTAAGATTAATTAAAAATAAAACAAAGCCAAAATTGGATAAGACTTCACCTAAGTCTAGCTTTAAAATCAATCTTTTTTCTTATCCAGCTTGTTTTGGTCTGGATTTACCCAGAGATTTGAAACTCTGGCTTAGTTCATGATAGGTTAATTCTGGTTTCTTGGCTGACTGTAGCAGCAGCAACAATTTCAAGACTTCCTGGTTAACTGGCATGCATTTTCTCAGCCTAATTGGGGGAGACTGGACGAGGTGAATATTGAGAACACTTGGACTCTTTCTCCTTCCACTTCCCAAGTTGGGGTCGCCTGCTTTTTAGCTGTTGGGATTTATTTCATTCGTCACATCCTGTCTCTACCCAACTTTCAGAATATTAGATCTTTAGCTATCCTTTTTGAGAAATGAACCAAATGAAGGATTATTTGCCTAAATTTTATAAGGCATATTATAGTTTTTACTCCATTAAATGTTTCATTTTTAATAAATTGTAACTATATAGAGAGATATAGATACATATGTAACTATCTATCTCTAGATATTGATGTAGGTATAGACATATAGAGAGATAGAGATAGATAGAGATAGAGATATATGAAACATAACAATAAGCTTTTATTTTTTACTATGGGTAGGATGTGAGTGGGCCTGTTGCTCCTAGCTGGGTTTGCTTCTTGTCTGCTGGTTACTGGGCCTCATTTAGGCTAGGCCTATGTAGGTGGCTACACTATAAGCTGTGGGTTCAGCTGGTGCAGATCTTCATATACTGCTCAAAGTATCTCACTTGGGGCTACAGGCTGAAGTGATATAGCATTTAGCACTTGGCCACTGCCCTATGCACAGCACAGCTTTCAGGTCACCAAACTTAAATGCATCAACAGCAGCACCTATGCATGCCTCTGTCACTTTATTTACTATATTATATTGAATAATCTGTCTACAATGCAGTCTCCCATGTAAAACTGAGATTCTTGACAACCCAGAGTCAGTCATCACTGCTTCTCTAGAACCTACCACCATTTCAGACACATAAGATATAGTCATTCAATCTTTAGCAAAGGGAAGTACACGGAACAAAGTCACTTTAAAGAGCTGTTAGAGAGATACGAATATGAATGTGTTTATGAAATCTTTGGTACCTCATAAACATACATACAAATAGAAACTGTTACTGTGTTCATGTTCTCTCACTATTATCAATGACTTGAGATTTCTATCAATCGTACTAATTTGCCGCAAAATATTACTTTTAAGAAAGAAATCTATAATAATAATCACTATACAGTCTTCTCCTTGTTCTATTGTTTTATTGTTAATATTTTATTTTTGGATTTCCAGTGTTTAATATTATAGCCAAATAAAAGGAAGTCTTCCTTGCTAATGTGACTTCTTTTGGACTAAGATTTGGGGGTTTTGTTTGTTTGTTTATTTGTTTACACATCACATTTTATATATAAGACACTTTGCAGAAAACTAATTTTCCTATACAATGGACAAAAAACTATTAACTTTTTGGATTAAAATTGAGAGCTTTGACTAGCTACCAAAGTCAAATGCTTCTATCATTTTACCTGTAACATTCTTATGTTCTTCAACTTCCTCAGGAACAGCATTGAGAGGGACAGAGGCACAACTAAGCAGCAGACATACAGAAGCCCAAAATACCTGTTCTTTCTTCATTGCATAAATCATCTGTAAAATACAGAACCCAGATATAGTTAATAAAGAGTATTAATGTGGAATTATCTATAGACTAGTAAAAATCATATGCATACCTCTGAATGCAAAATTTATGACCTTTAATAGGCAATCTCATATACCTCTGTCCACAAATTCCATCACATACACATTCAGTGACTATATCTAAAAACATTCAAGTATACAGATCATATTTCAACCTTGAAAGTACAGATTAAAATGGAACTAATTGAGAGACAGGGGTAACAGCCATCCAAAATGGCTATGTATTAAGATCCATTTTCATATGCTGTTATATTTGTCACATATTTCTCATAGCTATTATTTTTTCTCAGTACTAATTATGTTTTAATATATTTTTCTTGCATTATTCTATTACTTCATTAATGGAACACTCAATTACTTATTTATCGTTCCCTTAGCTCTGGTCTTTCTTTTAAAAAAGAAACACATTATCCAAATTTTCATCTTTGTTTCCTTTATAATATATTTCTGTTTTTATAACCAATTTCTTAACCAGGTAGTCTGTGAAATAATAGAACTGCTGAAAAAAGAAATGTCTGACATTCTAGCCAGTCCTTTATCCCAATCTTCCACTCTCAAGTTAGAGAGTTATCTAATTTAAAAGAGTTTCACAAAAAAGTGACTTTAAGTGATAAACCAACACATTTACATTCTAAAGGAAATAGATTTCAGCAGGAGAGTGATATTTCCTGTTTCAAATGGTTTAAAGATTCATAGGGAAAAAAAAATGGAAAAGCACATTTAAAATTTTTTTAAAGGGCCATTTTTACTTTGGATTCAAAGGTGGAAGGAAATGTGTAATGTTCACATAGCATTATGGGAAGAAGAAAAGAAAGGAACATATGCACATGTTCAGCCACTGATGATATCACAGTCAGGAAGGAAAGGGAAAGCTTATCAGTAAACATTCACAAATGCAGGAACGGATATCTCATTAAAAACAAGTTAAAGAATTCTCTGTTTTTGTATATAGTGAATGCAGCTGCAGTATACACCATTCAGGTATGGGTAGCCTAATAATGAATAATAAAGTAATAAATGCCATTTTACTTTAAGCTTCATTAAAATAACTAATGAAATGTATGACCTGTTTCCTCAGTGCTTTGGAAATGTTAATACGTATTTGATTTTTAGTCAGTAGCAGTGTCATTTTTCTTCTAAATCATACCATAAACTATTTGAATCCACAAATATATATGTATATATTTGCATACATATATACAATTTTGAAGAGTATCTTATTTTTGAAAAATATTTTTCAGAGACTCTTCCATTTGATTCTTTGAAATATACAACTCTGTTATACTTTGAGTGTAAAATACAACACGTTTAGGGTAGCAGGCTGAGGTTGGGTGCCTGCTGAAGAACATGATGAGAATATGAACTCTAAATCCATCATTACTTTCTTTAAAAATGATAGCCTAGAATGTTAGTCTAATTTTAGTCGTTTTAAACTGTCCTTGATTGCAAGGATCAGATGCCAACTCAGAAGGTTTAAGTCAAAAGGTCATCAGCTCATTCATTCTAGAGAAGGTGGAACAATCTCAGACTAGAAAGGCAGGTTCGAAGCTAGATCTCAGAAATGTCTGGAGTCAGGATGCTGAGCACCACCATGAGTCTCTCGCTGCTGTTACACCCCTTAGACAGTAATACCTGGGATGATAGCCAGCACTTGGTGGATATTTTTGGTGGCTGTTGTTTTGGTCTTATATCACATCATGATGATGCGCTTGGAAATATGCTAACTTTGAAAAACATTGAGTGTAACCAATAGGTCAATATCTCAGCATCTACCTGTTTAAAAGAGTAAGTGAAATATTTTCATTACTGTTTGACCTATATTTTCCTGTATTAAAATTTATGTACCACATTTTTTTCTACAGGATCATTATTTTTACTATTTTACTTTTTTTCCGTTTGGGTAATGCTTTATTGCCCTGACAACTATAGCATCCTTTGCAAAAGTTGGACAATCTAGAAAAAAATATATAAATTCCTAGAAAAATACAACCTCCCAAGACTAAATCATGGTGAAATAGAAAATATGAACAGACTAATTACTAGTGAGGGGATTGAATCAGTATTCAAAAACCTCCCAACAAACAAAATTTCAGAACCAGATGGTTTCACTGGTAAATTCTATCAAACATGCAAAAAGAAATTAAAACCATTTCTTACCAAAAAAAAAGAAAGAATGAAACTCTTCCAAATTCATTTTATGACACCAATATCACTGATGACTATAGATGCAAAAATCCTCAACAAAATATTAGCCACCCGAATTCAACAATACATTATAAGAATTATACATCATAATCAAGGGGGCTTTATTTCAGAAATGCAAAGATGATTCAATATCCACAAATCAGTCAATATGATATATACATTAACAAAATAAAAGACTAAAAAATCATATGATTATCTTAATAGATGCAGAAAAGTCATTTGAAAAAATTCAACATCCTTTTATAATTAGAAACTCTCAACAAAGTAGAAGGAACACACCTCAACATAATAAAAACCATGTATGACAAGCCCACAGCTAATATCATACTCAATGGTAAAAAGCCAAAAAGCTTTCTTCTTAGATCAGGAACAATACAAGTGCCTAATCTTGCCACTTCTATTCAACATAGTATTGGAAGATCTAGCCAGAGCAGTTAGGTAAAAAAAAGAAAAGGTATTCATATTGGAAAAGAAAAAGTAAAACTATCATATTTTGCAGATGATATATTATATATAGACAACACTAGATATTCCATCAAAAAACTGTAAGAACTAATAAATTTAATAATGTTGCAAGACACGAAATTAATACACAAAAATTGGTAGTGCTTCTGCACACTAATAATGAACTATCAGAAAGAAAAACAACAATCCCATTTATAATTTTATCAAAAAGAATAAAATATCTAGAAATAAACTTAACTAAGGATGCAAAAGGCCTATATATTGGAAACTATGACATTAATGAAAGAAAGTGAAGAAGACACACATAAATGGCAAGATATTCTGTGCTCATTGATTGGAAGAATCAATATTGCTAAAATGTCCATACTACCCAAAGCAATCTATACATTCAGTGCAATTACTAGCAAAATTCTAGTGTCATTTTTAAAAGAAATAAAACAAATTATCATACAATTTGTGTGGAACCATGAAAATCCCTAAATAGCTAAAGCAGTCTTGAGAAAAAAGAAGAAAGTTGGAGGTGTCATGCTTCCTGATTTCAAACTATATTACAGATCTATGATAATTAAAACACTATAATACTGGCATTAAAACAGCCACATAGATTGATGGAACAGAATAGAGATCCCAGAAATAAATTCACACATGTATGGTCAATTAATTTTTGATAAAAGAGCCAAGAATATACCATGAGGAAAGGACAATCTCTTCAATAAATGACATTTGAAAAACTGGATAGCTATCTTACACCATTCACAGAAATTAACTTAAAATTGATTAAAGACTTGAACAGAAACCATAAACCATAAAACCTAAAGCTATAATCCTTCTAGAAGAAAACATAAGTGGTAAGTTTCTTGACATAGGTCTTGGCAATCGATTCTGACACTAAAAGCAAAAGCAACAAAAGTAAAATAAATAACTGGGACTACATCATACTAACAAGCTTCTGCACAGCAAAAGAAACCATCAACAAAATGAAAATGTAACCTATGGAATGAGAGAAAATATTTGCAAATCATGTATCTGATAAGGGGCTAATATCCAAAATACATAAAGAACTCATACAACTCAATAGCTAAAAAACAAATTATCGGATTAGAAAAATGGGCAGAAGATCTAAACAGACAATTTTCCAAAGAAGACATACAGTTGGCCAACAACTACATAAAATTGATGTGCAAAATCATTAATCATCAGGAAAATGCAAGTCAAACCACAATGAGATATCACCTCATACCTGTTAGAATAGCTAATATAAAAAAAAGATGATCTCAAGAATGGGGAGCATGGCATAGGGAATGCAGTCAGCATTAATGTAATGGCTATGTGCAGAGCCAGAGGGAAGACAGAGTAATCAGGGGGATCATTTCATAAACTATATAAATGTCTAATCAATGTACTGGATACTTGAAACTAATAATAAAATTTTTAAAAAGACAAGAAATAATACAGATCAAAAAGATGTGGAGAAAAGGGAACCTTTGGGCACTGTTGGTGAAAATGTAAATTGATAAAGCCACTATGGAAACAGTATGGAGGTCCCTCAAAAAATTAAAAATAGAACTATCATGTGATCCAGAAATATAACTTTTGAGTATTTGTCTGAAGAAAATAAAAACATTAACTTGAAAAGATATATGTGCCCCCATGTTCATTGCAGCATTATTTAAAATAGCCAAAATATGAAAATAACTTAATTGTCCACTGATAGATAAATGGATAAAGAAAAAGTGGTGTGTGTGTGTGTGTGTGTGTGTGTGTGTGTGTGTGTGTAAATTAGTTCTATTCAACCATGAAAAAGAATGAAATCTTGCCATTTGTGACAATATAGATGGACCTTGAGGACATTATTCTAAGTGAAATAAATCAGACAAAGACAATGCCATATGATCTCACCTATATGTGGAATCAAAAAAAAAAAAAATTAAGCTCATAGATATAGAAAACAGAGTGATGGTTGTCAGAGGTGGGGAGTTGGGGGTTGGGGAAATGTGTGAAGAGGGTATAAATTTATTTTTTTAAATATTCATTTAGTGGAGTTTATGGGAGGTAGAGGTTAGTAAGAATTTGAAATATAGTTCAAAGGAAAAAAAAACAAAGATTATTTTCACCTAGAAAATTCTGTGGTTTTGAGCCTGGAGATGAGACAAGGGAAAATTTATGTCAGTTCAGAGAGTTTTTTTTCCTCTCTAATTGGTATTTAACAGGGTTAATGATCTGAAAATGTTTCAACAATTATGAAAGCAAAAAAGAGGGATATATAACAGGATGTGAATTGCCTATTCACACAATCACATAGTACTTACTATGCTCACAATGACAATTATTCACATTTTTATACTTTTGCCTGTTTTTCATGTTTCAAAATAGCAATTTATTTCTATTTCTCTGGCAAGATGTGTGCTTTGATCAATATAAATATTAACATGAGATAGAAATAAAGAAAATATGCCAAGCATGAGCTCCCAGAAATTAAAACAAAGGCAGCCTCTTATATGGCTAACGAGCATTTTAAAAGGAATTTCTAATAAAAAGGCATTATTTACTATTTTACTATTTATTTATGACATTAATATTCTTAAGGGAATTTGTGAAAGAAAGAGAATTGGTCTGTATGAATCTAGAAAGTCAGGAACCCAAAATAGAAAATGGATGCAGGTCCATTGGAGATAGCAATATTTTGGTAATTTCACAGGTGACTGGAAGAGAACTCCTAAGGAATGAAAATGGATGTTGATATCAATGAGAATTTATGGCAGAATCCAGCAAGCAAAAAGCTCGTAGAGAATGGAAGAGACAAGTAGTAGGCTGGAAATATAGCATTAGATTTCTAGTACATCATTTTGGGAAAGGCATGATATAACTAGTGGACAGTTATTGATCTATTCTATCCTTAGTTTTAGGGTACACTCATTGTTTTATCATCTTTAATCTGGAATTATAACATATCATGTTAACATATATTATCAGCATGGTGCTTATATAATTTAAACTTCTTAGTTCAGATTTTCTTTATTTATTATATATTGTTACACCTTTTTTAAAGTTTTACTATTAATCTCTAAGCAAAATGAGTACTTTACCATGTCTAAAAGAAAGAAATTTCATTTTGGCTGCTTCTTTATTTATGGTGTACTAAGGAAAGACAGGAGAGACAAAATCTGACATCCAGAAAAAGAGAAAAAATATAACTTGAAGAATAATTCTAATTTTCTGCTCAGCAGTGGCTATGTTATTCTCTTGGCGTTTATTACTTCCATCCACTCAATTTGGCTAATCCTCAGGAGGCCTACCCTTCTACTCTCTGAAACCTGAAGCCTGTTTTTATCTCTCACCAATGTGCTTTCTTGGCCATTTCTTATTTTGGGTGAGTTTGCAGCATGCTAATACCAAAGATAAAGAATGAAGAAAGGGAACATTAGAATAAATCTATGGTAGAAGGAGAGAGACAAAAAAGCCTATAGGGATTCTAATAGTTTTCTATTTTCTTTTTATGTTTTGAGGTTGACTTTTTATAAATGGTATGTTCAACTAAAAATTTCGAAATATTCTGGGGCCTGGAAATAGTTTTTTTTTTTTTTTTTTTGGTTAAAAACATTTCTTACTAGACTTCATAACTGTTCCTGGATGGAGACTTAACTTGCATAATCTCAGTGAGAGGTTTGAGAGCCCGATTTTTCTCAGGAAAAGGATATTTTCTGAATAAATACATTATGAAAATATAAATGTTTGAGCAGTTTCCCAAGAGAGGTCTAAGGCTGTGAAACTGCATGTTTGCCACATACCAAATTCTAACATGTCATTACAGAGCTCTTTTTATCTCTTTATTAATGTCTCTCCCCTGGGTCTCACATTCCTGTGGCACGGAGTCATCACTATAAGCATTATTTTGGCATAAGGATTATTTATCTAGAACATAACATTCAAATTAAGATCAGATATGAGATTCTGACTGTATGGTATATAAACCACATTTATATTAAGAAATTATATAGGAAGTACAAAGATATATCGTTATAAAACATTGTTTTTTGCAACGGCATTATTTTTGAAGTGGCTACTTATCTATTAGGTTACTGTATCTTTACAATAAGGCTGTGCAGTCAGTGAAGCAGCTATACCAAATTGATGTTAGAGATACATGATTTATATTCTAACATTATATGCCTACATGGCTAGTAAGGGATAGGCAGGACTAGATCCTGGATTTTCCCAAAGCATCCTCAAAATAAACAAGACTTATGAAATAGAGACCAAATCCAACTCAGGAAAATATAATTAAATATGTTAATTATTTATGTCATTCAATATTTATTTCTCTTTGAAATATTACCTTTATTGTGACTTAAAAAAGATGATTAGGCAATATCACCAAAGGAACTATAGGGTAAAAGTTGGTTTCTCTGCTTGGCTAATCCTACGAGTATAACTCATTAACTAATAGAACCTTTTAATATGATCATTATAATTTTTTATTCACCAAGTTGCCAAAATGTTTTTTATTCCTGCCTTAAACTCTATACTTTATTAGTGGTTATATTTATTACTGTGTAAATAGTTCCACATCACTCTTTTTATATATATGGAAGTTAGTTTTTGGCCCAAGCCTTAACAAATCACATTAGAGAAAGGCATAGGTTATAAGCATTAGAAAATCTGGGTTTTACCCCTTATATCTGGGAATAGGACACAGAAGTTCAACCATCAGTCAAAGCCTGAATGAATAGATCAAAACAAGCCTACACAAAGGAACATCTTTAAAAGCAGTACTTGAAAATCTAAGTATCACCTTTTCTTTTTTCCCCCAAACATTAGCAGAAATAGAAATCCCATTTACCCACATTAAACCAAACTAAACAAAACGAAAAGCAAAAAACACTTGGCTAAAGACCAGAATTGAAAAGAGCAAATTCCTATTTCATAAAAGCCCCATTTCGAATGTAATTATAGGCAGCTCTTGAATGACTTGAAGTTAATTTTCATATTGTAGATTAAGTTTTTGTTTAGATTTTCTCTCTGGATGCTTGCTTTTAAGACATTTTTCTTACTGTGGGGTGGTTAAATTAGAGTTTATTATTTTAATAATAATAAATCATAATGCAAATGGCAGTTTCTGTTAAAGAAACTTCACTATTTTTTTTCTCATTTGTATCTCACACTCATCCTAAAATAATGTTTTCTATCATTTGATAGATGAGGATAAGTGGCTCAAAATGATAAAATAACTTTTTCAAGAAAATAGCTTATAAGTGGCAGCATATGTACACCTGACTCTGAAACAAATTACTTTAATCATTGTTTTATATTGTCAGATTTTTTTAAAAAAGAATAATTTTGGTGAAAGGAAATTTAAATATTATTAAAACATATTTACACATTAATTGTGAATTGATTAGTATGATTCATTTATATAAAAACTATAAATAAAGATTTGAAAAAGGCACTATATATTTAAGGCATTCACCATCTTACAGTGGAATTGTGTACTCAGCCCTGCTGGTAGGGTAAGGTTTTTGGAACTCTGAGCATACAATAATATAAATGAAATTTATCTTGATAGGCCAGCAGGTAAAGAAAAAAAAAAGGACAAAAGAGCCATGATGTTTAAGATAGGCAAACTTCAATGAACTAAGGTTTAAGGTTTGGCAAGAAGGATGAATTAGACCCAGTTGAAGGTGGCTTTTCTTTGCCTTCACTTCAAACTAGCCGAGAAGGCTTAAAATGGAGTGTCACTAGGTAAGGATAAAAGTGATTTTGTGGATAAAGCTCACAGAAACTATCTTAGTCTACTAGGGATACTATAACAAAATACCACAGGTTGGGTGGCTTCAAAAGCGAAAATTTATTTTTCACAGTTTTGGAGCCTGAGAACTCCAAGACTGAAGTGCTGGCTGATTCAGTTCCTGGTGAGAGCTCTCTTGCTGGCTTCTATCTCCTCACATGGCCTTTCCTCAGTGTGTGTGAATGGATAGATGATAGATGATAGATAGATAGATGATGATGATGATAGATAGATAGATAGATAGATAGATAGATAGATATAGATAGATAGATAGATAGATAATAGATAGATGATTGATAGATAGATAGATAGATAGATAGATAGATAGATGATAGATAGATCTCTCTTTCTTTTTATTATAAGGCCACCAATCCTATCAGATTAGGACATCACCCTTATGACTTTGTTTAACCTGAATCTTTTCCTAAAAGCCCTAGGTCCAGATACAATCACACTGGAGGTTTAGGCTTCAACGTGAATTTGGGGGGATATGATTCAACCTACAGTAGGAACTATTTTTTTAAGAAAGTGTCTTCAAACTTGGTTAGTAAATTTGTCTCAGAAGCAAAGGTTACTTCCCTTTCATCATCATGCTGTGGGAGGATTTATGTGAGCTCTAGAGTCTGCTTTTTAATATGTAAGCTAATTATTTCCTTTCTGCACAGACTTCCATGTTCTACATCTTGCTACATTATTAAGCCTGAGGAAAGACTGGCCATAGTCTACCATATTCCTATAGGAAATGTAGTTATCACTTATCTAAGAAGGACACTTAGTATCAGTTCTCTAAAATTAAGTATTTTTGTTCTGCTGCTGTTGTTCCCTAAGAGAGAATATCTGTTCTTAGAAAATAATTGTTTTCTATAAGTCTCTTCTAAGAAGAAATTTTCCTTTTTAAGTTCACAAGAAGAAGAAAAGATTTGGCGGGTAAAACAGGCCCTCACTGCCTAACCCTTTCTCTTCCCTAATTCTTCAACTGTAATCACAAATCATATGTTAGAGTGCAGAAGGCACTTCCCTATATGTTAATTCTTGTACTTGAAATTGGGGAGTAATTTTCTCTCTGCTAGTTTGTTGTGTGGGTTAACTATGAAATTGCTCAGAAGTTTTATTTTAAAATTAGAGATTTTTTTCATAATTTTGCATAATAAAGTTTGTTTCAAAAAAATTCTAAGGCCCCAGATCTTAAGTATATAATATTTGCCACAAGATTTTAGGAAAGTGAGTAGTCATTATCACTATTATGGAAAAGATGTAGAGACATCTCAATGGCAGCAGAGAGGAAATTCTTTGATAAATCTCTACTCATGGAGTCCTCCTTACTGCCCCATTCCTGGAATCATACTCTAACTCAATCTCCTAAACGTTATGGAAATATTGTTTTTGTATCAAATATTGTTTTTGTGTCTTTTTAGTGTCCTTCCTTGAGCACCCTAGACAAAATAGCTCAATAATTATGTTCTATTCCCTCTCATGCTTTTTTTTAACCCACTATACTTATTCCTACATAACACATTATATATTTATTTGCTTACTGTCTTCTCTGTCCTTAAATACAGGAATTATCTCTGTTCTCTCTGGTACCTAACAGGAGTTCAATAAATGTTTGTGAAATAAATCAATGAATTAAGGGATCTGTAAAAAAAAAATGCACTGTTACAGAAAATAAAAACTCACTGGAGAAATTTAAAATACATGTAGACACTAAAATTATTTGAAACTGCATTAATGAAAGTGAACATAATAGACCTCGATGCTAAATATTTCAAAATTTCCATAAGTATTTTTTATAACAAATTCACAGAAGAGAAATTATTGGGCCAAAGTCTGTACATTTTTAAGAATACTGATATGTACTAAAAATTGTCATTCAGCAATATAGCCAATATACACATTTTTACAAGCATGTAAGTGTTTATTTCTTTGTACCTCTGCTTAAATTTTGTGTGTGTGTCCACATATGTGTGTATTAGAGTGTGTATATTCTTTTAAAATTTTTCAGTTGTTCATTTTAATTTCAGTAAAAGTTAAGTGAGTGACATTGTAGAGGATATAATGTCTGTGAATTATAGAAGTTAGAGAAATATTTTACAGAGAATAAGGATGCAGAGTAAGAATCAGCAATATTAAGTTCTGGATTTGCTCTTGTATGCTATTTTTTCTTTCAAAATAATTAAAGTTTAAAAGGAGATGAGATAGAGCAATCAAATACATTGATGTCATTTTATATATAGGGCAAGATAGCATGGTAAAATGTAATGAAAAGGATTGATATAGGAAGAAATAAGAAAGATACAGTTTGACCATCAGTCTGGTGTTTTCTCCTTGTTTACTAGAAGAAAAGCTTTAAATATCTATAATCAAGTTAAATGAGGCTATGATAACCTACTTGTTTGATGATGAGTAAAGATAATATGTGTAAATCACACAGCAGTTAGAAGGCAACCTTAGAGGATTATTCTTAGCAAAATTTAATCTACTCCTGCAAACTCCAACATTTGTGATTTCTACAGAAGTAGCAAATGTCTCTAGTATAGAGCCTAAATTTTGGTGAGAGTAATTAAAGAACAAAATAGAACAAGAACGAAAAACGCCCCATTCGTTTTCAGAATGATAAATGTGACTTATCTCAAATCAGGCAACAGGGAAAAAAAATGGAAAAGGATTGGACTTAAGTGTGAAAACAGTTTAGTTTATTTTCAATTAAAGAATCATGTTCTGAATCATTGATTCTTTTCAGAGAATTCCTGGCATTTTCAAAATTATCAACACCACCTCATCATCATCTTCCTCACTTCTAACCCTTTATTGTTTGAGTTTAATTTGATACCAAACAAAAAAAGAGTTAGATAAGGGCTCTTCTCTGAAAAAAAAAAAAAAAGCAAAATAAAATAGACAAAAACTGTCTATTACACTATAATCAAAATCAGAGGTTGAGCTAGATATTCAGTATAAGATGATTAATCCTCTTATTTATACGAGCATTGTAAACAAGAATGGGTTAATATCTGGAAGATACATCCTAGGATATATAAAAATCTTTGAAATCTTGGGGGAAAAAAATTGGACCAAAGAGGAAGCAAAATGTGTGAGAAATTTTATACTTGTAAACTGAATGAAGGAAAACTGCTCTTACTTATGTAATAAATTATTTTAGCAGGAAAGAATAGACCTTTCACGAAGAAATAAAATAAAATAAGAGACAGAGATAAGTGACAGATTGTTCAAGATTCTTCAGATTTTGAACCATAAAGTGACCCAACCAAACAATATACTTTCATATATTTAAAAATCATCAAAAATATATACCTTCCATATTTCTTATCATTACATCATAAATATTTAGTATACACACACACACCGTAAAACTAAAATTCCTCCAAACATATACTTGAAAATTTTTATGTTGTAATTTGAAGTATATTCTGGAATATCAGAACACCAGAAACAGAATGATGTTTTGAGGTGCCTATGGCATATAATTTTGGAAGTGAGGTTAGAGAGAGGTGGCTAGATTTTGTGAGAAAATTAAAAATTAAACTTAAGAGAATTGAGTAATTTAAAATATGACACTGCAGGTAAGGAAGAGAGAAGATTCAAGGACAGCTACCATTTCTGACTTAAGCAAAAGGGTCAAAAGCGGTGAGGTAGGGAACCTAAGAAATATAACAAGTTGCTTTGGGATGGTGATGAATTCAGTGTGAGGCCGATTGAATTTGAAGTACTTGTGAGACATTCATTGGAGCCATGAAAAAAGAAGCCTAATATGTAGACATAGAGCTCAGCATAGACTACTCTGCTGGAGACAGGATGTGAAAATGAATATTTGAATGATAATTACATCTGTGGAGTGGATGATATTGATTTGTTTAACATAGTTATATAGCACTTGATATGGAGTAAGGCATTCTTCTGAGTGCTTTACAAATATTAATTCATGTAATCCTTATAGTGTAGTAACTATGTCATGAGTCTGAAGATTGGGAAGAAAAACCTTAGAAGTGAACTCAGGAGCACAAGAATAAGGAAAACAGATCTGAGAAGACAGAAATAGCTAGAGAAGCAGAAGAAACTTGGGAGACCGTATTGACACAGACGCTGAAGGAAGTGAGTACTTCAAGAAATTGTTGCAAGTGGACATTATCTAAAGCACAGAGGGTTCATGTAAGGCAAAGCTGAAAATCATTCATGGGGTTTAGTAACAATGGCATCATCGGTACCCTTGCAAAATTGCAGGAGAAGATTTGATGCATTGGTGGGGCAGCAGCAGGTAAGCTGAGGAACTAGAACAGAAGCTGTGAAAACACCAATTTAGGATGTCATTTTATCTATGCTGAAAAGTAATAGAGAGCATTTGAAGGGAAACTCTTGTGGAAGGTATAGTTTTATATGTTTCTGCTGCTAGAGAGAGAGACAAAACAAAAGTAAAATGAGCAGAGGATAAGATCCTGGGAGCAGGTGAAGAGAGCCTAACTTTGGCCTGAAGAAAAGGATATCTTCCGTTAAAATGAGAAATTTTCTTTGGCGGGCATTGGGGTGAGGGCATGAGGCACAATTTTAGGTGTGTATGTATGTGCTTTGTGAGGGAGTTATTGAATAGCAGGTACAAAGGTAAAGATTTTCTTGCCGTGATTCAATTTTCTATGTGAAGAAGAGGTTGAGATTATCTGTTCAAAATGTCAAGAAATTGTGGACTTTTTAAAAATGTGAGAGTTTGACATTTTCTCTAGGTAAAATATACATGGTATTGAAAATTTCTTATTAAAGGGCTTATGGGCTACTAGAAGGCTAAATTATAAATTTGTAGTAATTTGTACCTTCAAATACAGTGCCCTCTTTCTTCATATACAAAAATTAAACTTTCAAAGGATTCAGAGCAGGAATTTATCAACTGGATAGAAAAAAAAAACATAAAAAGATGCAAGACTTTAAAGACTGTTGGCATAATGAAATATATAAATGGTTTATTGTCAATTAATAATTTTTCCTACATGTGTACATTCTTTGTTTAAAAGTATAGATGATACTTTAAGATAATGATCTCACACTTGGGAATTTAAAAATATAAAAATCGCTAAATGAATATTCATGTTTATTTTAGCATAAAAATACTATATTTTTAAACAATGTAGGTGTGCAACATTATGACAATAATTAGATATGGCAGCATATTGATCTACCAGACATAATATTCAAAGAATTGGATTGGTAAGATAATGACTAGATGATAGAGTAGAGAATAATAATGGTAATATGAAAAGTACAAGCTGTGTACAAAAACATACATATCTTTAAAGAGCAACTAAGCAAAATTTGTGTTCATGAAGAAAAATGTTTTAATAAGAAAAAATACATTAGGTCAGTGAGACTATGGTTGTATTTTTGTCATATTTTTCAACTTTTTAAAAAGTTGTTTCAGTCATCTTGTTTGTTTATGGAACAGCCATTCTCTGCCACTTTCATTGATAGCAGTTGAGATGAAAACATTCATAATCTAGTTCTCAGGGAAGGATAGCCTACGACCAGCTAAGGAATAAAAAGGGTTTGTAAATAACAAACTCTACATCAGCCCACATAATCATGGTGATTTCGTTTTATTTCAGTGATTGGGTTAGCTATTTTTACATAATAAGTTTCTGGCCAATGAGACGAAAGAGAGAGTATGCTATCTTCCAGGGGTAGAGATATGACACTTTTGAAAAAGATTCTTTTTGAGGAGAACTACCCTGAGATAAAGATGATCTGCTGTGAACGAAGGAAATAAAACGATGGAGAAACCTTGATTCATATTGACTGACTCACCAGTCTTGAAGCATCCTACCTCTGTACTTTGTATGATAAATGACATCATTATTTAAACTACTCATGCTATAGTTTTGTCCCACAACCAGCCAAATATAATCTAAGAGTTATTTTGCTATTTTTGCTTAAACTGATTATTAACCAATGTTTTTCAACATTTTTGATTCAAGAATGCTTGGAAGATGGGGAAGTAGCATCAGTACTACAAAGCCCAGGTCAGAACCTCTTTTTCTTATCAATAAAACTGTTTTCACATTAAAATAATGTCTGACGTTTTCCTATAAAAGAGTCACATTTTCTGATTATACTTTAAAATTATACTTAAAATATGACCAACAATGAAGTAAGACATTCTGTACTTGATAAGTAAATTAATATTAGAAACAGACTGGTTTAAAAATAAAACCAAAAAAAAAAAAACAAAAACCAAACCTCCCCAAATAATTACAGACTATTAACTCCAAACATGTTTACTAAAAGATTGGCCCATCCACTAGGCAAACATCTATTGGATTTGGAAGAAGTCGCACTTCTGGAGAATTATGCAATGTGAAATTCCTTACTGTTAGCTAATAGGTCACATCATAACATTTTTCTGTATTTTAGATTGTGACAATTTCATTGATAAAAACATTGGTTACTCTCTTTTAGATACAGAAGTAGTTGTCAGTTATGATTTTATAAAGCATGAGAGTTTTCTCTAGGAATATATTAAAAGCTGTTCACTGCATAGGCCTAACTTCTTATAATTCATAACGTGAAAAATACGAGTGAAAAAAATTCCATAGAAGGAAATGGCAATACCAAGGAGAAAGAGTGAATGTCTTCATGTTACAACCAAGTAGTATACGACATGTGTAAGCTAAATTTATTTAATAAATACAAAAACTGAAATAGAGGGCAAGGTTTACAATTATATACTCCTGGAGAGAAAAGAAACTATACAGATAAGTTCTGGAATTGCCTAGCTTTTTTTAATGAGGAAACTGAAGTCCAGAAATGGATTTTTTCCCCAAAGTCTTAACATTTACTTCACCTCAAACACAGGAATTGTGACCATTGAAGAAAAGGGCAACTTCAAGCCTCAAAGACCCACTATTTTCACAAATATCTTTTTCTTCTTTCCTTCTTTCCTTCCTTCCTTCCTTCCTTCCTTCCCTCCCTCCCTCCCTCCCTCCCTCCCTCCCTCTTTCCTTCCTTCCTTCCTTCCTTCCTTCCTTCCTTCCTTCCTTCCTTCCTTCCTTCCTTCCTCTCTTATTCTCTCTCTCTTTCTTTCTTCTCTTTCTTCTTTCCCCTCCCCCCTCCTCCTCCTCCTTCCTCTTTCTTTTTAAAATGAACTTCAGATTACTTACAAGTTCTAGAAATTAGCGTTTCATCAAATCATAATTATGGAGGATTTTTTATTCTCTGTCCTATTAGTTAAACAAGTCAGGAAACTCATCAACTTAATTTTTTTTTAATTTTTTATGTTTGTACTCTTGAAGAGGAAAAGTAATCTCTCTCTAAATAATAATAGGAAATATTCTTATTGCTAGTTAAGAGAGAAGATATGGGATATGGAGAAGAAAATTAAGAAATAAGTGTGTGTGGGGGGGAATAAGTAAATAATTAAGAATTTAAAAATAGGGAAAATGTAAATATGTAGACATATTTCTAAAAATGTATAAGTCCAAAGAGAATATGATGTATATAAAATTACAGTGAACAAAAGGAAATAAAATAGAAACACATAATCAAGGAAATAATTTCAAAGATTCTTTCTTATACAGTTGCCCATAATTAGTAAAATTCTTTTAGAAAAACAGTGTAATTATTTTGTTGATTTTATAGTTAAATTCATAAGACATTTTTTCAAAAGAAGGTGGCATTTATTTCTTCGAATAATTTCATCTTTCCTCATCACAATGATCCTGATTCCCATACTAATCTAGTTTATTTAAAAAGCAAAGCTCTTCATAGCATGCTTTTTTCATTTATTTTCTTTGAGGTGGGGAACAAAACAAATAAAAGTTGGTATTATATATCTAAATGGAAATGAAGTTTCCTAAGAATCCAGTTCTGCTCAACTACTAATGCCAATAGTTCCAAATGGAAAGAAATAGAAAAATACAAATGAAAACAATAAATTTTGGTGAGAGGAGAAAGACAAGAATGGACTATATTAACTGTGTCTTTCTCTATTATTTTTACTATCCATATTAAGAAAGATAATAATATAGAAAGATCTATGGCTGCTTCTATTTTCCCTGCTTTTCTTAAGCACTCCTTATAAAGTAAGTTAGGAAAATGGTATTTGAGGACCAGTTCTTCTCTAATTATATGTCTGTCTGTCTATCTACCATCTATTAATCTATCTCTTGGTTATATAATTAATTTATTAATTATAATTAATCTATTAATTCATATTGAGTGTGATATCTATAAGCAGGAAGTATATGTACTTTGGAAAGGAGTGGAAAGACAGTTGATATCTTTCTAACAGAGTTCAAATTAGAACTTTGATTTATAGCTAATATAATTCAGATCAATAATACCTTTTTTTATCTCAAGGATCGATAGCTAAAGTCAAGTCAGTTTCCTCATTTTCTCTCAAAGTCTGTTGCTGTCCCAGATATCGTTTCTGCTTAAACAAATCTATTGGAGACTTCTCAAATTTCTGCTTCTGATTATCTCAGCTTGTGTGAGAAAAGGAGAGCAAAATGTTAGCTCATGTATGGGAATTTTTCACAAAATATTACTATATATTTTTTTTCAAGGACAAAGGAGGCAAAATCTGTACTCAATATATCTAACAATATTTTGGCATGAAATATATTATAAAGCAGTTAACTTTCTAACTAGAAAAGTGTTATGATTCCAAATATTAGCTAATATACCATAAACATGATGAACCAATAATGATTAATTTTCTCATTCCTCAGGGAAAGTAATTCTACTGGTGAAATAAGTTCTAATGTGAAAACCTTGGAATTTCTGATTGTGCTCTAATTAAAAGTATCTGGGAAGGGGTATGAACTTCGTTCAAGATTGGAACTGCAGCTGTTGGTGACTATACACATATGTTTAGATGACATCCTGAGTTCAACTTCTCTGAATCATCACTGTAAAGGAACAAGGAGCCCCAGGCAGCTGAGTCACAGTCTTCCAGGAACCATGAAATGTTGATCTTCAGCCACTTCCATTTAGACTGTAAAATGTCAGACTCATGAAAAAATAACTATTGGCCCAGAGAATGAAAGGCAATTGATACCTTTTTTATTTATAGCATCCAATAAATAATTTTCTTTTTCTCTTTATTGTTCACATTGAATGCTCATTAGTTTATATTTTTATGAAGACCATTCGTTTGTCCAAATTTCCATTTCTTTTCTTCTGTCCGAACTCTACTGACCACATAATCATATAATGAGGAATCCGATAACATCTTCTTGTTAAATGCCCTACTCAATTCCCTTAATTCTAATTTTCTGAGAATGGAGATCAGAGTTCTGATTTTTTTGTAAGCTATTTCAAATCCTAATAATTAGGTTAATTTAGAAATGATTAAACTTTATTACATGGTATACTCTTTGATGATCTAATACGTAAAAAGTATATAGTTAATGCTCATTTTTGAAGATATTAAAAATTGAGTCTATTTATTCAAGTGTAATGATAGAACTAAAAGACATCTTAAAATAATTCAATCTCTTCCTTGGCTTCCCTTCTCAAAAAGATCTTTTCTTTAAGATTTCTTATCCATAGGATAACTTATCTCTGCACCCTGCCCATATCAAGTTTATCTGCCTATAAAAACTTTAGCTTGCCTTCTTCAAGACAAATTGACACTCTTTTTAATTCTAACTCTATGTACTATTTTTTTTTTTTATATTTAATCATGTCTCAGATACTCTTTCAAGGTGATATATAAGCTTCTGAGAGATCTGAGAAAAACTGCAAACTTCCTCTAAAGTGCAAATGCACACATGCATAGATACTTTTTCATACACATTTTTGAAGACCATTCATGGATGCTCACTAGATCACATCTTTTCAGGTGAGTCTTCTAGTGCCTTTTAGGAAGGATAGTGGGTCACTTGTATCTCTTTGGCCTCTGAATAAGATGATAATATGGAATGCAGGTAAGCGGTGGTGGGGAGAGTAATGTTGATATAATAGTGATTTGGAAAGCATTGGAACCTCAGAAACCTTTACTTTTTAAAGGGCTATCATTAATGAATACAAATTTAAAATAGTTTCCAAGGAATTTCATTCAAAGTTGATCACATATACAAAAAACTCTCTTGTTATATGAATTGAAACTAATCTAAATTCTCCTGATTAAATCTTTCCTTGGTTGGCATATTCTTCAGCAATTCCTTAAAAGAAAAACATACAAAAAGAGGTTTAAAAGAGAGAAGTCTGAAACCAGAATAAAACTGTTGACACTAAAAGGAGGGCCTGAGTTTTTTTAAGATAAATTGCTTTTCTCACAATTTTTTGATAATCCACATTAGCACCAGGCTGCGGATGCCATAATGATTACTTTATTGTGTATCTGTTTCCTTTTTTCATAAACTGTACACCTATGCTAAATGAAATTAAAACCATGTAACATAAATAAGATGCATAGAAACTTGTGTAATATACACACTCTCACATAATTATAAAACCAAATTCTAATACTAAATATGAATTTTATCTACAATATTTGTCATATGGGATTATCTGCCTCAATTGCCTCATTTGGTATAAATAACTGACCAGGAAGCACCTGAAAGTAAGCTTCCTTTCATAAAAAAGAAAGTTTTAATTTGTGTTATCAATTCATTTCCCCAAGCTTTCAATATGTGGAAGTAGCCAGGAAAAAAGGAAAGAAATATAATTATGAGAAATTGTAATGAGAAACTATGTCAAGAAGGGTGGTCTTTACTTCATTTAAACTCCAGAGGCTCTAGGTAAATAACACTATGCACTCAATTTTGGAAATGCCTGTTGAACAAGTGACAACTAGATTGGTTTTAAGCTTACAAGGTTCATTTGTCATCTAAAATAGAAGAGAGTAAGATATTGGCTGCACAGCTACTATTATAAGGAAACAAACAAGTTGCTTATCTGAGATAAAATACTTATTTTGTAGAAATAGTAATTTTTTCAATTGTATAAACATGTAAATGTATTTACACATCTAATATAATTCCTGAGATACACCAGGCAAAAATATGTTTATCTTATCCAGGCAAACTAATGAATTGCAGTTTATAGGCCCTTAAATTTTCTCTATTTACAATAATTTTTTTACTTTTTAGAATGTTGTTAAAATACTATTTTAAATAATAATCCTTCCTCTTCCAGCCACAGTAGACTAATACAAACCAGATTTATCCTCACACTTGAAACAACTTAAAAAAACAACACTGTCAAACTATATGAAATGATGGTTTTCGACTAATTAAATATTATTAGTGAAGAACAGTGATCACTTAAGGATGAGGAGTATGAGTTCAGTCCTACCTTCTGATATTTGCTCCAGTGTACTGAATGTTCTGAACACAATAATGTTCAGGGAGCGGGAGCTCTGGAATTGCCAGTATCTCCTTTCGTTGAGGTGACAAAGCAGGGAGTCTAAAGAGGCAGAGGTGGCTAGAACGTGCAGAGAAGAATGCTAAAGTGTAAGGAGCTATACAGCAAGAGAGATCTGGAAATGTTCAGAAGGCTTAAGTCTTCAGCTTTATACTGATTAGTGCATGCCTGAGAAAAAATTACCCAAATTTGGGTAAATAATCAACGACCTGAA
Source organism: Eidolon dupreanum (assembly GCA_028627145.1). Lineage (NCBI taxonomy): Eukaryota > Metazoa > Chordata > Mammalia > Chiroptera > Pteropodidae > Eidolon > Eidolon dupreanum. Next base: position 134,742,002 of record CM053503.1, read on the forward strand.
AGGGTTAGAGGGGATAACACTTAGAACACATGTACAGCTGGGAATATTTTTTGTCCTTAGTTGCAATAAACCTCACTGGAGTAGGGCATTTAATGAGAAAATGTTATCTGAGTCCTAATTATATGATTATGTAATCAAAAGATTGTTTTCCTTGGTACTGGGGAAAAAAATTAACCATAGAATAAACATTTTTCTCCTTTGCCTAACAAAGCTTAACAGCAAGATAACATAATGCCAAATTGTTTCCAAGTATTTAAACGGCACCCACAACAGAGCTCAAGAATATTTATACATGCACAACATTTTCAGAACTCAAGAAGATAAAATTCATATCAGACATTCAAACAAAAATCACAAGGCATGCAAATAACAATAAAATACAACGAGAAGAGTCAAAGTGACAAAGAAATGAGATAGCAAATAGCATTAGCACACAAGGAGATTAAAACTGTAGTTTAACTGCATTTCATATGTTCAAGAAGCTAGAAAAAATAAGTGTATTAAGTAATGAAAGGAGATAGAGACCCCAACTGAATTTCTAGAAATGAAAATGACAATATCTGAGATGAAAATTCACTAAATGGGATTATAAACAGATTAGACATAGCAGAAGGGTTAAAAAAAGACATAATGATAGAAACTATGCAAATTAAAACAGGAAAAAAAGGACTAAAAACCAGGAATGGAGCATGAGTGAGCTGTGAGGTTAACTTTAAGTATCCTCATTTTTATTAATGTAATTGGAGTCCTGGAAAGAGAGGACAGTGCCTGAAGAAAGAAAATGACACCAGGTAGAAATTTGGATTCATACAAGGCATAAAGATGCCAGAGCAGACAAATACATGGGCAAATACAAAAGACTTTTTTAAACACTTAAATCTCTTTAAAAGATAATTAGTTCATCATTTTTGACAAATGTACCCTCCTAATTAAAACAAGATGTTAATAAAATGGGTCTGGGCTGTATAGTGACTTTCTAGCTCAAAAATTTTCTGTAAATCACAATTTTTCTGTAAATCTAAATGTATTCTAAGTAAAAAGTTTACTTAAAAACAGATAACTAGCCATTTGAAAATAAAAAATGATATCATAGGTGTCATTTAAAACATATGTAGAAACAAAATGTATGACAGCAATAGCACAAAGGCCAGGAAAGGAAAAGTGGAAGCATACTAAAGTTTCTTGGGTAATTAGTTTTCCTAAGATAACTAGGTTAATATCACTTGAAGGTAGACTGAGATAAATCAAAGATATATAATCTAAGTTCCAAAGCAATCACTAAAATAACAAAATAAAATGATAGCAAATAAAGAAGGAGATCAAATATCATCATGCATAATACTAAATCCCAAAGAAGACCCCAAATTAGTAAAAAAGAAACAAAAACAGATAGGACCAATAGAACAACAGGGGTAGATTTAAACTAAAATATATCAATTATCACATCAAATGTATGTTCCAAACACCTCAATTTAAAGGAAAATATTGTCTACTTGAATAAAACAGCAAGACCGAACTATCCGTTGCTTAAAACAAAACAAAAACAAAAACAAACAAACAAAAAAAGCCTTTATATATGAATGAAAAATATCATACAAATTTTATCCAATTGAAAGAAACCTAAGGTAGCTATATTAATATTGAGTTACCTTTTACAGCAAAGGATATTTCTAGTGGCTAAGAGGGTCATTTAATTTAAAAAAGGGGATGATTCATCAAGAGGATAAAAGGATAAAACAATTGTAAAAGTTTATGCACCTAAAACCACAGCTCCAAATTAAATGAAACAAAAACTGACAGAACTGGAAAGGGAAGTAGACAAATCCAGAATTATAGCCAGGTAGTCCAACAACCATGACCCAATGTTTAATAAAAAAAAGTAGATAAAAGATTTATAAAAGATTTGATAAATGCTATGAACCAACTTGATTAATTGGCATTTATAAAATATTCCATTCCACACATGCTTTTCAAAAGCATATAGAACACTACCAAGTTAGACCAAACTCAGGGTCATAAAACAAATTTCAATAAATTAGAAATTATTTCATTCATATAAAATATTTACTCTAACTCTAATGAAATTAAATTGGAAATAAGTAAAAGAAAGATATTTGAAAAATCTCAAAAATATTTGGAAACTAATATTCTTCTAAAACACTCATGGGTCAATGTTAAAATCATAGGGAAATTAGAGAATATTTGGAACTGAATAAAAGAGTTCTCAGTGTATCAAAAATAGCATAACTATTACATAGCCAAGTAATAATTAGAGATAAATTTATAGCAAGAAAAAAATTTTAAATCAGAATTGATATAAGTAAAATAAAAATACAAAAGCAATAGAGAAAGTAAATGAAACCAATGATTGGGTCTTTTACAAAATACATAAAATTGATAAACCTCGATATAGACTGATAAGGAAAAAAAGAAGCACAAATTAGTAATTTTAAGAACTAGAGGTTTTACATCATTACAGATTCTAATAAGAAAATATTATTAAGAACTTTATGCCAACATATTTGACAACTTAGATGAAATGGATCAATTTCTTGAAATACAAACTATCAAAGCTCATTCAAGAAGAAATAAATAGCCTAAATAGACATAATTTTTTTAGTTGAATTTTATATTAGCAAAACTTTCCACAAAGAAAACTTCAGTCCTAAACAATTTCACTGATGAATTCTACCAAGCGCTTAAATAAGAAATAATACCAATTTTATATTAACTTTTTCAGAACATTTAACAGAGGGGAAGGGATACCTGCCATCTCATTCTGTGAGTCCTAAATTACCCAAAAACTAAAACCAAAAAAAAAAAAAAAAAAAAAGAGAATAAAATACATTAGCCTCCAGTACAGCAATATCAGGTAAAAATATGATCCAATTTCCATCAGGAAACAGGAAGATTCTGTTTTCCTTTTTAAAAATTCAGCTTTCTCAATATTATAATACTTGTAATTTTTATTCTACTAATTGAGAAAATATAGAGAATATCACTGTAATTCTAGAATTCTTCAAACTAAATTTTTATGAATAGTTTTATTTTACTTTTTTATTATGGTAAAATAGAGATACCGTGAAATTTGCTACTGTAATTATTTTTAAGTGTACAACTCAGGGCATTAATTACATTCACAATGTTGTGTAGTCATCACCACTATTTCCAAATGTTTTCATCACCCCAAACAGAAATTCTGTATTCATTAGGTAACAACTCATCATTCGTTCCCTTCTCTGGACTCTGATAATCTCTAATCTACTTTCTGTCTCTATGAATTTGCCTATTCTAGATATTCTATCTATGTGGAAAGAAACACTACTGTTTCTGGGGGAGGGTCTGGCTTATTTCACTTACTATAATGTTTTCAAGGTTCACTTATGTAGCATGTATCAGAAATTCATTTTGTATTCATGCATATTTGAAATCAGTTACACAAAGAGCAAGAGCAGGCATCTGATATTTTGATATAATCATTTTGATTAATTTTTGAGAGTTTATTTGAATTTTTCTACATGAATTTTTAAAATATTATCAAAATTTTTTGATGAGCCCTATTATTCTGGGGACTCACTCCATTACAGAAATTTACTCCATTTTCAGCCTTGCAAAATGAGGAATGAAGTGATGCTTAGAGATGGGTTATTATGGAATTCAAAGATGCGATAGATATTGATAAGAATCATGAAAAGGAAATATAGAATGAGGTTGGCAGTAGAGTACTGGTGATGCTGAGGTTGTGATACAGTTGAAGAATGTCAGTGGCACACTATGCTTGGAAATTTTAAAACACTACATTTTCTCAGTGCTATATTAATGGATATTTTTTATATTACTGATGTTTAAATAATCTAATCAGCAGCATATGATATTTATTCAGTCTAAAGAGAATCCTACCATCACATTTTGATTGAGAAATTCCTTGCAATAAATCCATGCCTCACCAGAGACCTGTGTTCCATCAGATGGAACAACTGGGATAGAAATATTGTAGCACTGGGACTTGTATATGGATCATGGTGTTCATTTACTCTTGTTTTTAAAGTAATTTGAAGTGTGGTTGTTCCAACTGAGGGAGAACATAGAATCCCAAAGGGAGGCTTGAAGAGAGATGAACATAATAGATTTGACAAAGGTCCAGGGCTTTTTGTTATTGGTTCTGGAAAGAAAAGTGGAAATGATTAGGTCACCCTCAGCCATTTGGTAGTTGAATCTTAGGCTCTGGTTCTACATGGCACCTGCCACTTAGAGAAGTAAAGACAGGGAAGGTCTTTACAGTCAGTAAAGAAGCATAGAGGGATGATTAGGCTCCTGGAGTTGATATATTCAAGAAAGCAGTCATTGAGGATCTTAGAGACCCAAGAAAAATGAACTGGTAGAAAGAATTCTCTGGAATAACTTGTACCCTGTCTTCATTTGGGAGTGATTTAATATCCAGAAATAACTACTTCAATAGTCATTCCATGTTTTAAATTCAGATTCCTCCTAAGGTACATGGTAACAATCAGAAAGAATTATAGAGTAGTGGTATATTTATGTAAAAGGTATAATGCATTTAACAATATTTTTGTTTTTAAAAAGACAGCTCTGCAAATTAAATTCCTAGAGTTAAATGCTTTAGATGGTTAGCATGAAAAGAGAATCTGGAGACAGCCTTTAGTAAGAATAGATGAATTGGACTGTCATTTTAATCAATATTATTATTTAACTTATTTAATTTATACTAATAAAGATTTTTTTAAAAAAAAATATATTCTTCGTACTTTCCTTCCCTTTTCATATTGTCTCTCCCACATTTATTTATTTTTATTTCTTAGATATGTGCTTTGCATTTTTACCCCTTCTATTAGATAGACAGACATATCAGTTGAAGTCTGTCTTAAAAGTTAGTGACCTTGAATTTAATACACCAACCATTCCTAAAGAATCTATAGCACATTTACTATTTTGTTAAATTGATAGATATTCTGAGAATAAAAAAAAACCTTTTGAGCTTGGCCTTTTTCCTCCAGGAATTTGTCATACTGTCTAATTATCTTTTGAATTTGAATAATGTAGATAACTAAGGTCAGAAAACTAATTCTTAAGGAAGGCGTAAATTATGAAAACTACAGTTTAATATAAAAATAAATTTTCATTTCAAAGATTATTATTATTATTGTCAAATTTACCAAAAATAGACAATTCTAGTCAAAATAGTTGCACAACCAACAAACAAACAAAGCCTAGAATTATGGACAATTAATCAGACCAGCAAACACCAAGTGATAACACTCGATTTGAACATTTGGAGTCATATTTTCCAAAGGGTTTTGGATCTCATCACTGGAGATAAAACAAATGCTTAAAGATATCAGTCTGCACCTATAAAAATATATACTTGTCCAATTCAGCATACCTAATAGAGAGAAGAACCAAATAGTAGTATAAATATATAAACTCCCAAGATGATTCTATAGTCACCTGGAGAAGAAGGCAAATTTGGTATCCTAATATAACTATTTAAATTGTTCAATGTAAATACTTTAAAGTTCTATTTGTACATTTATAATGTTAATTATGTGTATTTACATTAATATTTTAACCTATTGATACCTATGAATATTTAATATCATTTTATTAATCTATATGCCCAAATTAAAATTTCATATTTCAATACATTTTCAAAGAGATTATTTTCTCTTTAGTTTAAGGACAAGATATAGATAACATGTCTTAGAATAATCACACACTAGAATGATGAATTTAAAAGAATCCTAAATATATTTTATGAAAGGATTTTGTTAGTATCAAAAACTTTGCAATAACTCTAAATTGACACAACCTTTCCCCTCAGATGTAAATATTATGCTTTTACACATAAAACATGGCTCTCTGGGCTATATGTTTCCTGCTTGGGTTCTGCTCTTTGTGTTTATGTTATCACATATTACACAAAGTCATTTTGTGACTAACTTCCAGAGCTCTGAGTCACAGTGTGGGTGTTGCTTATCTTTTCTTTTTTTCTACATGGAACTGCTTTTGGAACTAATATTTTGGTAATACTCTCATACAGATGAGCTTTTTTCATAATTAAATAATTTTTGTCTCATTATAGTTCTGTGGTGGTGTGCTTCTATATTACAGGTTTTCTTTTGCTACCAGAAGCAAAGTTTAATATCATTTTATAACCAACAAGAACATGACAATACATCGTATAGGTATATAATCTATTGCTTAATTTATGTAATTGCAATATAGACTTGATCAAATACATTCTTATTTAATATCTTAGAATATAAGCTTTGGTCTTTGGAGACTTGTAAAATATTTTTATAGAGTGATCTGTTAATGCTAGCATAAAATATTTATTTTAGATTATAAGAATTCTAATGTTTATATCTTATTTTAAATATCACTAATAACAATGAAAAAAGTTTCTTTAAACATAAGGCTCTCAGCTAGTCTCTTTATTATATATTTTTACAAATTACTAAATAGTATTTAAAGGTAAACCACATCTTCAGAAAATTCCAATTAGACACGATTAGTAAAAAATTGCCACTACAAGCTTAAAATTATAAAAAAAAGGCTACATCTGACCAACTTCTTACTAAATTGTTTATAATCTTAAAGGCAGAAACATATATTGCATATATATTTGCTTAAGAACTAAATGCAAAGTGCTGAGAACCTAATTTTGCAGTGCGTTATGAGTTTACTTTGTTTATAGACAAAGACAAGAGTTGATTTTCATTTTAGGGTTACAGACAATGGTTCTTTCCTACCCCTCTTTACCTCTCAGTACCGTGCTTTTTCTCCCCCCAAATGAAATAAAGTTTATTTCTTATGGGCTAGAAAGTCTATTGCCAAGTACTCACATGTAAAATCTCTGAAGAAAGTTCTTGTAAAGATTTTTTTCAAAGCGGAGTTGAGTTAATTTTGTTTTCCCTTCCAGGCACTGAAGAGAGGATTTGTCTTTTCTACTTCTTTTAAACAGATCAAGAAACTGGGGAGTGGAGAAAGATGAAGGAAATGCAATCTGATCCTGTTAGCTGTGAAAGAGTGAGGTAAGAATCTGATGATTATCCAGCCCAAAGTCGCTCCTGGCTGTTGGAGCAAAGAGGGAGCCTCAAAGCCAGTTTCAGAGATCACTGACAGTAGGGAATAGCCAGGCTTCCTGTTTAAGTCAGTCCAACTCTCTTTAGGCTAGTTTCGCCAAACTCTTCAAAAGCCTTTTCTATTATGGAGGAAGCAGACAAAGGAAACAGCTTACACCAAGATTTCAGAATAACAGTTTTTGAATGACTATTTCTTTTGCTTTCTAGGATTCTTTTTGTAATCATTTAAAAAAAAGACACTTCTTCTTCCAGAGTTATACATATTTTAGAATATTATATATTTATTATTATTTATTATTACATTGTTACTTAAAATAACCTTTTTATTTTCAGTTTATCTTCAAATGATTTCATCCACATCGTCAGTATATTTATGAACAAATTCAAGGGATACTGAATTTCCCTCTAATTAGAGAGGCAGTATGTTGTATTGACTTTTGCAGAATGTCAGGCTATGAATCCTGCCTCAGCTACTTGCGAGCTTTGCAACTTGTCAATTATTTAAATTCTGTATCTTAGTTTCTGTTTTCCTAAATAATGATAATAAAAGTTCCTAGGATTGATTTAAGTAGTAAATAGATTGATATATACAAATATATGTATATATATAAACATACATTAGACACTTAAGAGAGGCCCCTCACCCTCAATAAATGTTAACTATCATGTTTATTGCTGTTGCTTATGTTTTATATTATTATTATTATTATTATTATTATTATTCTACACAATGTATAAATACTTAAAGATATCACTCGGATTTCCTCTGTATAGGTTGCTATTATTGAGGTTAATCCTTAGTATTTCCATATGGAATTATGGTCATATCAGACTAAGATCACTAGAGATTGCATCAGATGTCAGAATCTACTTTGCCATGAAAACTAAGGTCATTTGATCAGAACATCCACTAGTTTCTTGTTTTTTTCCATCTCAGGTTCTCTTTGTGACTTCAACTTTTCTTGCTTCTTTCTTTTGGTCTCTGTGTAAGGGTAACCTTTCTTCTTGTGGATTTTTAACATTTATTGAATAATTATTAGCTGTCTCGCTCATAAATTATATCATTTAATTCTCATAACTAGCTTATGAAGAAGATCATCTCTGTATGCCCATTTGACAGATTTTGGGAGGGTGAGTGTGGTTTACGGAGCTGTGATTCAAGTCCTGTAGACTGACTTTAGAGTGCAGATGCTCAAATACTCCTCTATGCTTTTTTCTCACCCATATTCTAGATTTCATATCATGTTAACAAAAAAATTTTGCTGCATAATTATTACCTCACACCCCACAACTCAAGCACTTTCAATATTCCCTTCTTGCTTAGATTGTTGATAAAAGTGCCTGTTTGGGGGCTGATTAAAGTTTTGGCCAATCTACAGACTCCGTTCAGGTAGAAGTAAACTCAGCCAATCAGATTTCCTTTTTGGAAACTTGAAGTATGAGCTGTAGAAAAAAGAACGCAGTAAATACCAGCCTCTTAACTAAAAGCCCAGCTTTTAGTTAAGGGTTTAGGGGGAGAAAGTTAGTTGAGAGAGGAAGATGAAAAGAATAAATGAAGGAGAATATGTAACCCCTGAGAGAGGAAATAGGGAAAGAACATACACAAAAGCAAGACTGAGAGCAGGAGAAATGAGAGAACTCTACAGTGACAGTTCTTCCTCAGGCCTAGTTCAGGTTTTCCTAAGTACTCAAGAACCTATACCCTTATAATAAAACCCCTTTCCACCTAAAGTCATTTAAGAAATCTCTTTCTTATTACGTGAAAAACCTTATGCGAAAGAGCAACAACTGAGCTGAAATTATTTTCTCTAAGATTATTGATTTCATATTTAAGTTGCTCTTGGCATTAATGAAAACTTTTCACCATTTTGTTAAAATGTAACTTACACACACTTAGGTATTCTTGCACTGAAGAGAACGTGAGACTTATGGTAGACTATTGTTAGGATGAGACAGCCTGATACTCACAGGCTCTGTGGACTCAGCTTTTCTCTCCCTGAGGCTTATGTGAGCTCCTGTTTGAAGTCTAATTACCAGTTTGCCATTCCATTTTATACAACTCAGTCAAAATTATTTGGATAAAAAATTTGATTTTCCTCACCAACAAGTTGCCTATGTGCCATTGTATCTTAAACTTTTTTGTATTAATCTGGATGTTCCAAGTACTTACCTAATATTAGATACTCTCTTTTTTTATTTCTCACCATTCTCTGTTAATTTTTCCTTTCTAACTTTCAAACAATTTGAATAATGTTCCAAATTCTTACTATGAGCTTGTTGATTTCTTTTCTAAGAAATAATGTCTTTTTTTTTCTTTACTTGTGCTATGTATCGGGAAACATTTTCTAATTTTATCTATTAAGAATTTTATTTATTAAAATATATCAAATATTTCAACAAGTTCAGGTAACTCTATATGAGTGAGGCAAATCTGGTAAGAAGTTGGTTCTTTAATGGCATTGAAAAAAGAGTATGCATTGTTGCAGGAAAGAGATGATCAAAATTAGAAAGGATGTTAAAAACCAAATTATACAGAAGTTTCAATAAACGTCTAAAACAAAATTAAATTTTACTATATCAAACACTCATTTTATGCATTTCTGTATGTGAAATATTAGATATTTCGTTATTTCATATTTCAACCAGTTAACTTTCATAGAAAGTATGACTGCAAAGGTCTTTAGTTGTATGAGGTGAGGAGTGAGCTTTTGAGCTCACTCTTTGTCTCAGTCTTCATCCTTGTACCCAGAATCTAAACCATGTACTGCTTATGGTTGGATTTTCTAAAAGTAAATTTCTGAAACTGATAAATAAATGGAAACAATCCACATTTTCATATTTTAGATATAAAAATGAATGGTATCTAGGGTTTATCAAATTGTATTCATTAAAATTTGGCATAATAGGTATGACATATACAAACATGATACAAAATTGCCTCTGTACTTATTTTATCATTAACAAAATTAACTTAGCTTTCAAGTCCCTATATTTGCCTATTCTAGGTAGTTTACCACTATCTAAATCGCTAGTTGAAATTTGACCACTTTTAGGCATCCAGGAAATTTAGATGTCTACTGCCCTTATTCCTTCCCTTCTCCCTAGGGCACTGGACCTCTTAGAAGTGTTCGGAAAGGGCATCTGACCCATTTGATGTCCTCTGGCCCATTACATGTCCTCTGTCATTTGCTGAGAACTCATTTAGCCTGATCATGTCTATTATAGTATGGCCAATATTTTAGAATTAAAAATATGTTCTTGCTTTAGGTACTAGTTGTTGCAATTTAAGACCATAACTTTTGAAAATATGATTCATTTATATTTAAATAGCTTTTATTAACTATTAAATATCTCAATCTTCTTAATTTCTAAATAAATATCTCCAAAAGCAACCATCTCATAGGGAAGCAGGGAGAATTAGATATATGTCAGGAAGAAAGGGAATATTTTGCTCCTTCTCCTACTCCTCTCCACGATAGTTTGTAATAGGTAATATATTACTTGCTGGCCCTTCCTCTGGGTCCCTCTTTGGCAACCAGTGAGAAGGAGATATTTCTCTCCACATTGATACCAGGTTTTGCTATTTTACTAACTTCAGCTAATAGAATTAACAGTTTTTTTTTTTAAAATAAGCAACAGATAAGTAGGCTTTTAGGAGCTTTATAGGAAATATATTATACAATTTTTTAAACATTTTATCTGCCAAATGATTCTCATGTCCCACATAAGGATTATTCTTTCAAACTGGGTCACAATAAAGAAAAAATGGTACACCAACACAGATGACCCACAAAGCGGCTGATATATAAACGCTTTCTTGGTAAAAACACTAGATTTTGAGGTAGTTTGTTATCAAACATAACTTAGGCAGAAATAAGTAATATACTCCCTACTCACATACCTTCTTCCCTCAAAGATATCTTATCTTGACCATATCCATCTGATTACATTATCTAACACTGGACATTGTACTAAACTGGACCTTGGACCCCATGCCCACTGTCTCCCTGGCCTCCTATCTTCTTTTTCTTCCTATGCACTTCACTGCAGGATATGAAGTAATTTGGAGGGGATACTTTCAGGAAATTTACTGAGGGTAAGCAACAGTATAAACAAAATTAAACAATAATCGATTTGAAATATGTTGCAAATTACAGTAAGATCTTTTTAAGCGGTATAGTAATAAATAAAGATTTTTCAGAAATTTCATGATCACAAGCAAACTGACTTCATCTGTAGGAAAACAAGTTCTTCTCAAATTAAGTTGAATCAAAATACGTACACAGAAACTCGAGTATTGGAATCACTGCTATTTTTGTTTTATCTAGTTCATATTTATTATTAATAAGCTAGTTCTTACTAATCTTAAAATGAGAATGGTTATTAAGAAATACTAGTAACATGAAACCATGATGATAGAGTCATGATTGAGGGTTATTTAGCCCTCTCCAGGAGCCTCTTCACAGAATACTTAGTCATAACTTACGTTATTGACAGGCAGACACCTCAACCAAGTGATTTTCCTTCATCAGATAAAACATATTAACTAAGAAAATAGAGAAAGCTAATCTTTGTATCATCCGCGTTTAGGCAATGCATTTCACAATACAGTCGTGCATCACTTAACAACAGAGATATGTTCTGAGAAATGTGTCATTAGGAGATTTCATCATGCGAACATCATACAGTATACTTTTACAAACCTACTACACACCTAGCTTACTACGCACCTATGCTATATGGTATAGGCTGTTACTCCTAAGCTACAAACCTGTATAGCATATTACTGTATTGAATACTCAAGGCAACTGTAACACAATGGTAAATATTTGTGCATCTAAACAGAAAAAGTACAGTAAAACATAATACAAAAGATAAAAAATTGTACACCTATATAGAGCACTTACCATAAATGAAAGTTGCAGAACTAAAAGTTGCTCTGGGTAAGTCAGCGAGTGAGTGGTGAGTGAATGTGAAGACGTATGATGTTACTGTACACCAGTGTATGGTTTATAACACTGTGCAGCAGTATCACCACAAACAAGTGAGTAATGTGTTGCCCTATGGTGTTATGAGGGTTATGACGTCATTAGGTGATAAGAATTTTTCAGCTCCATGTAAACATATGGGATCACCATCATATATGCAGTCTGTCATTGACTGAAATGTCATTGTGTAGAGCATGACTGTAAATTATTGCTATTTATTAATACATTTTTTAAATTTATAATGTCCAAGAGTTAAAATAAAACTAATTGAATTTCTAGCTATTTCTCTCTGGATTTCTAGAAATAAGTATTCTATTAGACAGCATGATGAGATTACTTAGAATCATCACTTTCATAAATGTGGTTTTTCAATTCTTATTTAATTTGTTTAACTACTGTTAGAATATGAAAAATATATCTGTATCTCTAAAACATGAATAAAGGGGTAAATCCTTTTGCTTTTATTGATAATAATAAGATTTCTTATATCTACCTCTGTGAAATAAGTCCTATGATAGTAACAAATTTGTTAAAAAATATCGTACAAGCTTAGGTCACAGTAATTGCTCTGTATCATCTAGCATGAGAAAAGTAATATTCCCGCTGCACTTTGTATATATAAAATGACATAAAAACACTAAAGGGAGAATATTTTCATTGTCTAGTCTCTCCAAAATGTTTAATTTTTAAAATCCTAAAACCAGCCTAGAGGAAAGTAAAATTATAGTTTGCCATCGTCAATATTTAAAAAAGAATAAGTCCTTTAAATATTATTTCGTTTGATCATTTTTATCACAACATGAGTAAAGAGAAGATAGTCTTTTACTTTTATAAAATGAGTCTCTTCACTTTTATAGTATAGTTTTTAAAGTCAATATGCATGAAAGGAAAAAAAAAATGTCTTTCCTGGTAACTGCACTACCAGCTTTATAGAATTGATAACTAATAAGTCTTAATAGCTGTAACTATACAAAACTAAAAGCAATTTTTTTCTAAGTACACTGACTTTTCTTTTCAATAGGCTTTGTCACAAAAGGGAAGACTATTCTTGGCAAGATGTGTGAATTTTAACACACAGCTCTCTTTGTCTGTCTGTCCCAGACGTGCGTAGCAACAAATGTCTTCAGAATTTAACTCTCACAGGGAGCTTCTTTTGTCTCCATTTTCTTTTTCTCATGAGGAAAACAAACAAATAAATAAACTGCATCTGGGCTAGGAATACTTTACTCTTTATAGACAGACACATCAACGGTGTTTAATGTAAACTATGTAACTAAATAAATCGAAAGCTATGATAGCACTCTTGATGTGTAATCTTGACACCACTTTAAGTCTTTCAATGTCAGGTATAAATCTTAGAACAAATATTTTGTAGAGAAAGCCCGCACAAGAATATATATTTCTCTCTTTTTATGTGTGTTTTTCCCTCTTCCATAAAGAATTGATATGGATTTGAGGTGTCTAGCAGACAAAATCTCTTGTTTCTTCCTCTCTCTCCCCAATTAAATGTGGAAGATAACCATCAGGACAGGGCCTTCTTGCCCAGCTTGTTTTTTCATTGTTTCTGGGAATTTTCTTGAAACAGAAGAATGTCCAGGTAGAAAAAAGGTAGCCTCTAGTGAGATGCAATTTGATCAGCAGTGCGAAAAGTCTCTAACATTTGCCCAGTTTCATCCCACATTCTACTGTGTGTGAAATGCACCCAACAATGAAGAATGCATTTGTGTGTTCACCATATATTCTTTTTAAATTCAAGTTTTGTTGGGAGAAATAACATTTTATTTAACACAGAATGATATAAAGCCATTCTGAACAAAAACTAAGTTAAGAATTTTAACTTAATGAACTCCTTTGATTTTTGTAACATCTCTACAACAATGCACAGTGTTTGAATTACTTATAAGTAGTAAATCCAACTCCAAAATACTTGAACTTAACAATTTTGTCCTTAATATTTGTTGTTTTACTACATTTTTTTAAAGACTAAGGCAGATACTTTTTTCATTAGAGTATGGATGGGATTGTTATAGAAATATGTAAAACCTTGAGTACGTGTAAAACAAAGGGAGAAAAGGCCATGGAAGGAAGAGGTAAAAATAGTGAGAGTAAATGTGAAGCCCTGCTCCTAAGGGAAATTAACCAATGCTGAGTTCACCTGCATTTCAGTAAATATTCTCTTCAGATTATCTGCCTGGAGACCCTTTCAAAGAAAGTCAAATCTCAGAAGACAATGGAAAGGAGTATCTTGATGTCTAGGGTTTTCAGACCTCTCAGGACTCTGCTTGCTTCTGCACTGGAATGTTAAGCCTTGAAGTTTACACTTGAAACAATTTTGTGTTTTATTCTTTAATCATGTAGGTTTCGATTGCTATGCTTTTATTTATTTTTGATAACCTAAAACTAGGTTTAGGCTTTTAATTTTCTGGTCCTTTCATTTTAATTATTTTGTAACACTGTTTTTCTTAATTATCCTTCTCGTTTATATTACTTGTACTATTTATCCCTTCTCTAATATTTATTTTAACTAGTTTTATTACTTTTATTGCTATTTTAACCATCACTTTTATGTGTCCGTCTTAAGTATTATAAGCAGTACTATATTGATGGATACGTAACATGTGATGCCCATGTATGAATATAGTATAGTATATACCAGGGAAGTTGGGTCTTTATTTACTTGAAGTCAATATATAGCAGCAAGCCCTCTAGTCTTTAACCAAAATGAGACTCAGATAACTACACTTAACGATTTGATAGGCCACAGACAAAAATTTTTTCCAGCCACAGGCTTACCTAACCTGTACTACCAAGATAGACACTGGCAAATTGCATTAAAAGTCTATATTCTCATACCCCAACCTGTTTCATTCTGAACTTCCTGGAATAGTGCATGTACATATAGATCAGTTGTATTCCAGGATCCACTACCATATTAATTTATATCTCTTTACTGATTGGGTTGAAGGATAATTACTTATACCGTAAATTATTTCTCTTATTAAGAATGCTAAGAGAAGTTTGGCCTCAGAGAGGATTATCCTTCTATCTCCATTCCTGTTGTTTTAGATTGTAGATATGGAGCTAATCCCTTGATAGTTCCCATCCTCAGAGAGCCTGACTGACTGAGAATGTGATCCTGCCCAGAATTTCAGAGTATAAGAGACCAGCCACCATCCTCATTCTTTCCTTGGTTGTAATCCCAGCAGACTATATAATTTTTCATTCAAAATACTTTTTATTTTTATATCTCTTTATTAAATATATATTTGTGTTTCATTAATCCTTTTTAAGAGGGACCAGAAAAAATGTGCAATATCATTTGAAATTCTGAAGAAAAATGGCTCACTACAATGGTGAATTTATGATTATTTATCTCTCTTTATCTAATGATACAAGACACAGCTACGAAAGCAAGAATGATTGGCAGGCAGAGTTGACTAGATTTTTGGTAAGAATCATAAAAATATTGCTAACAGGTAAACTTTTTTTAAGAAATTTCAAAAGTTGATTCTCATAAGTTTATACATTTTTTATTAAAATGTTTTTACTTACAAATTTCTTATGAAAATTTTCAAAATGTAAAATAAAATAGCATATAAATATACCACATAGAACTATTTATTGAGCACCAACTATATTACAAACACTGTTCTAGGATCTAAGGCAACAGTGAAGAACTAGACAGGTAAAAGACACTGTCTTCTTGGAACTTTTTATTTTGCTGCCATAAACTGAGTGCTGCTAATGATCACAATTCTTACTCAGTGAACCAGGATTACAATAAACAAAATAAAGAATGTCTCACCTTTTAAAACATCTTTGAAAACTATTTAGGAAAAAGTTATTCCAGAAGCTTCATGTGAAAGTCTCTTTCCTCTAATTTATTAAAAAATTGTGTTAGTTTATCTTATAGAGGTTTTCACTAATTATTCAATACCTGCAGTGTGAAGACAATTTTTTTATTGCACATCTTGATTATTTTCTTAATATTTTAGGATAAAATTTCATGGTTAAAGTTATATTTTACATCAGTTTCTAACTGCCTCAACTTCATAATTCACAGAAATACCAACTCTATACACCAACTTCCTCAAAGACATTTTAAGTTTTTTCTGTTAGTTTTACATGGCAAAAATTTTAATTTGTTGTCCATTGAGTAGCAGTGAAGTTGAATATTCATTTTCTTATTAAACATATTTATTTTTTCTTTTGTGAATTGCTATTTATGTTATTCGTGCATATTTACTTGTTGGTACGTGTTATTTTTATTGACTTGCAAGAGTTCTCATTTGGTATCCCAGATTTCTCTTTTTTAAATTGAGATGAAAGCTAAATTGATGTTTTTTTAAATTAATTAAAAATATAACATTTCCAAAATTTAGTCCAAGAAAACAAAATGTTAGTCATTTTTTATTAAAGGAATACATACATATTATATATGTGTTCATATACATACACTCTTGTATATGTTTAAGGATAAAATGCAATATTTCTTCTATAATTAGACTCAGTTATACTAAAAAAAGAAATATGTATAATAATAGCAACGGTAATAATAATAAACATCATTAAGCACCTGTTTACGTACCTCCTGTTCTGTTCTACCTTTTACAAATAATTTTAATCCTCAAACAATCCTCTAAAGTAACTATTTTAAAGTTACTGTTTTAAATTTGAAAAATTATGAACATTGGAAAGCTTAATTCAATTAGGCATTGCTTAGTACTTAAAGATAGTAAGTAGCCGTGCATAGCATGAAATCCAAATCTGCAGTAATCCGTTGTCTGCAGTCCTTCTAGCTGACACTACTGTATTAGCATCTGCATGCAAATGATTAGAAGGAAGAGAGGAAGTGGCATTCTGATTTCCATTGACAAGGTCTGTCATCACAAAACTCACTTTATATTTTTCCCTCTTTTATCATGTTTTATTTTTCTAAATCAAAGGACCGAAGTTGTTTGAGACAAAGAAGTATTTGGTTGGTTGAAGTTGGTTTGAATGAAATGAAACTAAAATGTGATCAAAATTTTCAGAAATAGTGAGGAAAATGTTAGTATTCTAAGTACTGTCTTCCTTTAAATTCTTTAAAAATGGTTCATTTCTTGCTCATAGAAAACATAGAGCTATTTGTGGTTAATTACTGCCCTCTGTTGACAACATGTTATGTAAGTGTCAGTTTATGTTTTAAGAGTGTTTAAGGTTAGAGTTACAAGAAATCTCGTCTCTATTGATGAATAGTTAAATCCCAGAGAATTGAAGGGCCTTACCCAAACAGCCATGGCTGGCTAATAACAAGGACCGGATTGGACATCAAGTGTCATGGCCTACTAGTAATCATGTGATAATTAAATTAAAAACAGTAATTTTGTTTTGCCTAATGATATTTTCCATTTTCTGAGACTAAAAACAATAGTCAAAGGAATTTAAAAATTTTTATTTTAAAAAAATTTAAATTAAATATTTGTTTAGGTTAAAAATAAATCAAACAGTACAAATAAGTGAGAAAAGGAAAAGAAACATCTTTTTCTTACTCTCCACCTGATTCTACTCCCAGATGTAGACACTTTTAACTGTTCCTTTGTCATTCTAAAATTATGTGTACATATGTATTTTTTTTCAAAATTGAAGTACTATTCTTCAACTTTTAAAAATTTAAAACATATATTTTAGAGTTTATTCCATATTAACAAACAAAGATATCGCTTATTTTTAAATATGGCTCTCTTTTATTGACACTATAGGCAAGTTTAGAATGTACTTAATTTAGGTTTGCCTGATAGTCCCTCATAATTAATTTAGGTGGTATATCTCTTCTTGGACTATAACAGAGGGAGGCTGTTTTGTTCTCATTTCATTCCATCAGGGGGTGCATGATTTTGGTTTGCCTCATTAGTAATGATGTGTATTAATTTTGATCACTTGATCAAGGTGTTTCCTGGCTTCTTCATTGTAAACTACCCCATTTTTCTGCTTCTGTACACAGTGAGAATTTGAGTCACAATAGTGTTAAGATACAAAATTAAAATAATTATATTGTCAAATCCTCTTTCAGATAGCAGGAATGGAATAGCATTTTAGATGCTAATTATTATTTCCTCAATAGTGCTGAGTGTTCATTTTCTGGCTTCTCATTTAATTTCAATTTTTCTTTTTGGAGGAATACACAAATTAGTAAGACATTTACAACAGCCACACGTAGAGTGTGAGGAATGATTCAGTATATTAAACAGTTCATATAATTCTGAAATTTGTTATATGTAAGTATAACGATAGGTAACATGTGAAGTTACCTACCAAAAGTAAATTCTTTTTATTGGTGACTAGATGAACACTGACACCAGAACTGCTGACAGTTTTATTTTTCTTAAAACATTTGATGAGACAGTCAGATTTTCAAAAATTATATTAAAATTTCAGTCATGTGATTTATTTTGATATTCGTTAAAATTTTACACTTTGAATTTATATTCTAATATAAAATTTTGAATGCTTTAGAAGAAAAACCTTTGAAAACATGAAATTTTTATATGTTTAGATTGAATTTACATTTTGGACAAAATATACAAATTGCATACAGTTAAAATAGAACAAAATTATATGACAATCTTGACTATAACATAATTATTAATTTTTATTAATCATTAATTTTGATAAAATGAAGGCAAGAAAGATCAATAGTATGTAATAAATAGATAAACATTTATGACTTATGTATGTATTTAGTTTATTATTTAGCCAAGCATCACTGGCCAATTAGCGAAATATCCAAAATATGCACAATAAAAATTGAGATGTCTTGGTATTTTGTCAATATTCAATCATATTAAAATTATAGCTTTACACCATATCTTACAATTCATCTTTATGAAGTATATAGGTCTAAGTAAGATACATAATATTTTATGTTATAATTTGCTAATTTGATTAACGACTTCCAATATTTAACATATGGTCCTCAGGATGCCTTGCTGCCTCCCACTTTGCTATAATTCAAGCAGAGAATTTTCTGAATCATCCATTTACCAACTGTTGACCACCTACAATATGACACTACTGGGACATTACTGTAAATAAAACAGGTAAATATTTGTGTTTTCTCGGAAATTACATTTTAGTACGCTTTTCATCATAGGAGTCAGGGGTTGTATTTTGGCATATGACATAGTTTTTGCCCACATGATGGCACAGACATACTTTCCCAACATTCCTCATTGGCATGACAAATTTTAACTAAATTAACATGTGGTTTCAGTAGTATGAAGTCATAATTGCAAATGAATTTATTAGAAGATTTAAAGAAAATGCCTGGCCATGGGGAAAATGTTTAGGGGACAAAAGAAAGCAGAAGAATAATTAGAAAATGTCAATGCAGTGGATAGTATCCTCAAAATTTAATGAGTAGAATTGAAAGAAGAAAGAAACAAGGAAATATAAATTTAAATTTAGTTTTGTGTCAGGTTATTGTGGTATTCTAGAAAGTAAATGGAATAAGCTTGATTAATTGGTACCATAACATGTAATAAGCAATCATAAACCACATCCTCTATATCCCCATGGAAACAGTGATAAACAGCTGCTGTCTATTTTGCACACACAGAAAAACAAGGTTAATTAGAAGTACTGTATTTGCAAATTCAGTTCTATTAACAGCAAAACCAATCTAAAAAAGGGTATTTTCATGACATAATTTTTCTTCTGAGTCCTATTAGAATTGTGACAGATCTACACATTAGTGATTCATAAGACAGCTTAGAAAGTGGGTGCCTACCAAAATCCACCTGCACTGAGAAGAATATCTATTTCTACTTCTTTGACAACAGTCATTTTTCTCTCGATGTAGAAGTCATTCAGAATCCAGGTGACATTCATTACAACCAAAGTCAGACTAAACAATGAAAGCATAAAGACAATACTAGTTTTCATTCTCTCATAAAAAATTAAGTAATTAAGTGAATATATGTTAAAATCAATGTAGATTTTTCATGTTTATCTTAAAGTCAGGGAATGTACCTTTCACAAAAATGGGAGATAACTGAATAATGCATTTACTTTAGCATGATATTTCAGGCTCACCCACCTATATATATATGTCACTAAACATAGAAATAATCTTCAGTATTAACGTTCCTTTGTGGCACATGGGTTGGGGGCTGTTTTCCATCCTGGGACATTTCTCCTGATATGTGTTCTAGTCATGCTTTGTAGACAGCATTTATCACTCATAATCAGTAAGGACTCAAATTTATTTTACTTTGTCCAAAACAAATTTAAATCCAGTTCATTCCAAGGTCTCTCTTCCTCTTTAGAAGTAGTCAACTTCCAGAAGTTGAGATGAATTTTTCCTATTTATGGTGTTATACATTGCTATAAATACTTAAACAAATAATTCATACAATTTCTTTTTTTAAAATGTGCATAAGTAGTATTGTGCTCTACTTATTCTTCTGCAACTTCCTTTTTTCATTCATCATGTTTCTGAAATATATACATGTTTATGTATGTGGATCTATTTCTTTCACTTTAGCTATGGTATAGTATTCCATTTATTAACATATATATTTAATGTTTTTTATTCTTCTACTGAGGAGCAGTTAGATTAGCTTGCTTGTACTTGTTTTTACTTCAGTGAACATTCTTACACGTGACACCTTGTTTAAATGTAAGCTTATCTTTAAGATAGTTATGTAAGAATAGAATGGCTGAGTTGTAGATTAAACAGTTTTTTTTTTTTTAATTATAAACTGCTGAAAGTAGTCTCACTACAGCACTATGTAAGAGTACTTATTTCCTCACATCCTTGCCAAAAGGTGTTGTTAGAATTTTTAATTTCTGCCAAACTGATAATTAAGATGTGATGTCTTATTGTTGATTTTATGTCTCAGATTTCTTATGAGAAAGTGTTCATGTTTATTGGTTTTCTATTCTGAGATATATCTAATCATATCTTTTGACCATTTAAAATATTTGATTTTCTTTTCTGTCTTGTTCTTGTTTATATAATAGATTAGATGATATAGATAATATAGATAGATATAGATAGATATAGATATAGATATAGATATAGATATAGATATAGATATAGATATAGATATAGATATAGATATAGATATATGGGAAAAATCCTCTATTGGTTACGTGAATTGGAGATACCATCTCCATATATGTGTCTTGTCTTTTAGTTTGTTTAGAGTGGTTTTATTTGTCATATAAGTATTGATATTGAGGTAGGTAAATATATCAATCTTTTCTTTAATGGTTTATGCTTTTTAAAAGCTTATTTTAAAAAGTCTACCTACCATAATATGACAAATATATTATTCTACATTTTCTTCTAAAATTTTACTTTTAAACCTTTATTTTTGAAAACGTCCTCTTTGTCTTCTATTTCAAAGTTCTCTGGGATATTTTTTGCCCTTTACATCTTCCATATATATTTCAATAGTAATGTGGTAACTTCTTTGAAAAAGTTAATATTGACTGGTATTGCACTTGATTAGTAAATCAACTTGGGAAGAATAAGCTTGAATAGTTCAGAAGAGCTGTAATTTAGTGACCTGGCGGGTATACTGCCCTTAGCTAGGAGACAGGCAGCTCTTTCATTAAAAATAGAAGTCAAGGCTATAGTTATGTGACAGGTGCAACCACACACAGCACTGAGCTGCTAATGCTTGTACATGGTTTAATATTCTGCTGTCACCACCATCTTGAAATTTGATAAAGTGGTCCACATTTCACTTTGTACTGAGCCCCCCAAATTATTTAGCTGGTCCTGGAGGGTATATGCATAGAGTTGCCAAACAGATGAGTAGTGTGGTGGGTGTATATGAAGTTCTCTTCTCTTGGCTTTCATTTTCTCAGTGAAATAGGAAGTAAAGGTAATTTATCTCCCTGTGATGTATTCTGGGTTCTACCTCAAGGTCTCATGCTCAATTCATTATTTTTCTCTGTGCCTAACCTGCTGTTTGATTGATTCAGTAATTTTCAATAGCTTTGACTATTTTTTAATTTTAGAAATTCTATTAGATTTTCTTTCAGCTTTGCCTTTTTTCATAATTAGGTGTTTTTGCTGTTTGCTTTTGGTTTCTTGTTTTGTCTTTAATAACTTTATACATATTTTCTGGTCTTCTTTTGTATTTTTTTTCTACTTTTTGAAGTTTTTAGGACTCTAATCATTCTGTTGGATATATATGCTAGCACTCACTTAGGATGCTGATAGGTTTGGAAATGTATTTACTTTCATAGTGAGATTATTTATGAAAATCATCTCGGACTGTGTCTGTTTTCAGAGAGATTGCACATTTCTATGTGCTAGGTATCCCAAATGATTGTTATTATCCCACCTGGAAAATTTCTACAAGCATTTTATTTCATAAAATTGTCAAAATGCATTGATTTTTTTAGAACAGCACAATTTATGACCCACTCCCCTCAAGAGCGGCGCTGTTGTATAGTGCAAAACTGCAGAAAAAAAAAAAAAAAAAAAAGATCCATGGTAGTACTGGTTCCATCTATTTTTAAGCTTTTAAAATGGAATCTATGAAATTTATTTCGAAGCATTTTTAAAAAAATTCCTACTGACATTTCAAAGTCATTAAAATTGTGCAGATTTGACCTCAAACTCGCTCAAGGAGCATGCGCATTGCTTTACGTTATCAAGAGAGATTTGTTTTCCTAATCTAACCCCAGCAAAATACTGTTATGATCTGCTAGTGAGGTAGATATTTCCCTAGTTTTCCTTTCCAGTAAATGTGTAACTCTTTGGATAGTTTCGGCTCTTTGCAGGTGCCTCAGTTCGAACTTCCTGTCTTATATAGACTCAGAATTTATTTCATGTCCCCATGGTTTGTAAAACCAAATTCAATGCCCGGACACAGCCACAATATCAGCTCACTACTTTTCTTTCCTTGCTCTGCCCTCCCCACCCCTCCCCCTCCATCCCTGGGGTATTCTCATTCTTTCCTGTAAACACAGCAATATATTTATCAGAGAAGTTATATATTTATTCATTACTTTGAGGCATCTGTAGCAGAAAGGTTTTGTATTAACTTATTCTGCCATATTGCCTCAATCAAAATATTTAGATTAAAAACCATTAATTCAGGAATTTACATTTTCCCTTTAAAACAAGAGGCTTCAACTGTAAGAACAAAGGGGAGTTTTTGAATACCAACTTAAAGTTAAAACATTGATAATGTTTCTCAAGTCCTTACTCTAACACTTTACTCTTTATTCCTAATAGAAAAATTTTATTTTGTCTGGGGAGAAAAGAAGGACTGCCTGTTAGTATATCATCAAATTTCTTATTCACTAACAATCTTTTCTCCATCTATATCTTTTTTATTGTATGGATCTCGGTTGAGTTACGATTAACAGATGTTAAGTATTCTTATTAAAAAAAGAAATAATATTAAAATATTAAAGAGAGTGAGAAAAACTTTGGGAGGTAATGGATATGTTTATGGCATAGACTTTTGTGATGTTTACGAGTGTATACCTTCAAATTCATCATGTATACATTAAATAATCATAGTTTTTTGTATGTCAGTCATTCTATAATAAAGTGGTTTAAAAGGAAAAAAATTGTTAACGGTGTTCTAAATGAGTTCTAAATCATTGTGAGGGCTGATAAAAGATCCTCATGTAAATTTGCAATAGCAGAACTGCTGCCAATGCACCAGCAACTCCTTCCATTATGAGGAATGTATCTGTAGCATTGGTAACTTGTCTATAGTTGTTGTTTCTAGACAAATGCCAACACATACACAAACACAGTGTTATTACAACTGCTGATTTCAGAATAACGCTGCCTCTTCCACAATATGTGCCACCAATTAAAGAACCTTACACTCTGCTTCCCTGCTCAATAATCTCAGTTCTGATTCAAGTCTCATGAGTACATTTGATTGTGGAGCCCAAAACACATTTGGTGTTCTAGCTGTGAAATAATCTGGAATTTGTCTTAAGCTCTCCTGTCCCTGCAGTATAGAAAGCAATACTAAAAAGAAACTAGAATAAATATTGAATGAGTAAATCCTCATTATCTTCCCCAGAAGATCTTATTTGGATTTGAAGCTTATTTTCTTTCACATCTTCAATATCTCCCATTAATTACTCCTATCCCTTTCTCTCCATATTAGCTCTTTCTATACCCCAATAACATAATCAAGTTTCATCTATCTTAAAAAAGGAAGCAAATTCTTCTTTAGACCTGCATTCTATTTAGAGTTTTATACTCTCTCCTGGCATTTAGAGTAAAGACTCTTGAAACAGTTGATAGTTGTTTTCTGCACTTCTGCATCTCTCAGTCTCTAGTTCAGTCATAGCAAACTTCTTTCTATCCACACTGTTCTGTGAAGACCCTCTTTCTAAGTATTGGAATGTGCCCCCACATTTGTTAAAATATTAAAAGTTAAAAGGACACTTTTCAGTGATCATCTTGAGTTCCAAATCTTGACTTCTATATATAACTTGAGAGGAGTCACTGTTTCTACTAGAAATTTCCAGATGTTTTTTAATTTTCTGCCTCAGTTTTATTATGTAGCTCCTCTTTCACTAATTGCTGATTTCTCTCAAGTCTTTATACATTTTTGTTTCTAATCTAAAAACTTCCCTCTGTTATCACCCTCATCTCCTTGGTATCAAAAATACTATATATGTATTGATTCCTTAATACTTTTGTCTCTCTAAGATTTCTCTTTTAAATATAAATTTTATATATACAATTACCTACTAAATATATCTACTTGGATATTCTGGGGACATTTATAGACTATCATGTATAAAGCTGAACTGCTGTATCATCGATTTCTTAAATCTATCCTTTTTGATGCCCTAGAAGTTCTTCTTAACTCCTCCTTCTTCCTTATGTCCCATGAATTATAGCTCTTAAATAGTATTTTGATCTTTTTTCATCTCTATTCTCACAGCTACCTAACCTCAAGGTTCTTCATATTTTATTCAACTATTGGCATATCGGTTTCCCTTTCAGTCCAGCCTTCTCTAATATAGTTTCCAAATTGATATCAATGTGATCCTTTACAAATAAGACTCTGATCATGTCACTTCCAATGTAAATATTTGATGCACTAACTTTACAAATGTCTTTTAAACATTTACTGTGTTCCAAGTACAGTGAAAGTTGGTCATAGTTCCAGTTGTCTCAAGTTCTATGATCTAAATGATCATTCCAGTGGTATACCCAGTATATGACACCCAGAGCGAATTGTTGTTTAGTATCTGTCTCCCTTATATGACAAAATTATTTTTAAAATAATTATGGAGGTAAATTATACATAACACTGAAGAATTGATATTTCAAAACAGGTTCAGACATTGCTGCAATTGCTTCCCAGTGTGTTGTTGTTATTGTTGTTATTTTCCTTGTTGCTCTCTACTGGATTGATAAGAGAGAAGTTTGATGGGAATGTTAGTAATCAACTACAAGGAGGATAGCAAAGTATTGAGAAGAGGGCAGGCTAGACTGGCCTCACAACTTCTCCCATAGATGAGAAGACTGTAGAAGGAGGACTTAGTCACTTAAGATTTAATCTGTGGAGAATAAAGAAAGGAACTTTCAACTCACTGACTTTCTAATGTTTACTTTGGCTATTGAAAGGGTTTTCCCACTTATTTCTGGTATGATATAGAGGTAAGAAGTAAAATATTTCATGTAAAAACTTATTTTAATGGTTTTATATTGGTACAGTTGTCATATCCAATTTTCTTCTGAAATTTAAAATAATTATAAACCAGTTGATGGTTATAGCAAAATACTGTAAGTGATTACAAATTCCTCCACATTTTCATGGAAAAAAACCCACAATATTTTATACAATAGTTTTTATATTTACTTACCAGTTTGGCCAGCCATCATTTAGTACAGTCTTATAAAATAAGTCTTATAAAAACATTTTAGGCAACTACCACATTATAATTCTGATGTAAAGTTTTATTTTCTTGATCTGTTCTTTAGTTTCTTAATAATTAATTAACAGTCAAAAAGAGGAATGAATTTTAGTTTTAAGATTTTATTTAAATTTAGTAAAAATGCTCATGCATGGGATAAAATTTGCACTTATCAATAATATTATTCTTCCTGGTTCATACTCTATTTCAATATTTTAAATTTTAATCACACATGCATAACCTCCAAGTAATGACAGAGAATAATAGAATTGAAATAACATAAGTTACGTTTTTTCTTTCTTATGATTAGCATGTTATCATTGTTTATTTTGAATCTGTTCTTTAAATGCAGGAATATGTGGTTCCCCAAGAATTAGAGAACAAAATGACACAGAAAATGAGTTGGAATGATTCTGGACAGTTGTAAGCTGGTATTTTGTATTATTGGGAATTATCAGAATTAACCTCCATATCAAAATCAATGATTATAGAAATATTATTTGCAAAATTATGCTGATTGGAAACTTACTATTTTGGTTACCTATTAATGCATAACAAACCATTCTAAATCTTAGTGGTTGAAAAAAAATGACAATCATTTATTTAGTTTGCACATCTGTAATATGGGTAGGCTTAATGAAGACAGTTTATATTTGTTCCAAATGGCAGCTGTTGAGGCAGCTAGGACAGTGGGTGCTAGAATCTGAAGATTAATTTATTCAACTGTCAAGCAATTGGTGCTTGCTTTCATCTGAGACTTCTCTTGAGACTGAATTAAAGAAAAATTGCATTAGATGAGGTTAAACAGACAAAGAGGATTTTATTGAAAATTATTGCAATAGAGATGAAGACTCTTACAATAGGAAGAAAGACTGAATTTAACTCCCCTGAAACAAAAGGCCGGAGAGATTTTAAGTGTTGGGGCGAGCTAGTGGAAAAATGTTACAGAATATTAGAGGAGAGTTTGGTCAGTGGAATTAGACCACCTGTATTGTCTAATATGCACTTATCAAAACTAGGCTTCTACCCTACCACAGACACTATAGGGGCACTATTTTTCTTAATAATTTCATTTCAAAGGAATGGCTTCCAAGTCCTTGAGAAAGATTTTCCTGGGTTATAACTGGCAAAAGGCTGGAAGAAGATATACATCTCAAAGGGCAGAGAAAGAATCAACAATTGCAAATTTTCTAAAGAAGCTGCTCTGAAAACAGGAAATGCCAGGGGCTATAGTGAGGAAGAGATCTATCCACAGTTTAGTCAGCTGAGGGGAACATTAACATCATCTTGGTTAAGTGTCATTAGGAACATAAACATGTAGCCTCTGCAAGTGACTGATTCTCTTCCTCAACATAAACTCAGTCTCAAACAGCATCACTTCTGCTGCAATCTGGTCAACAAAGCAGTCACAAAAGTCCATATAAAGACAAGCAGAGGATAAAAAGTTTCCCCTTAAGAGAGTGACAAAATTCAGGAAGAGGATATGGAATTAGAAATATTGCAGCTGTTTTCCAAAAATACAATCTGCCATGGTAGCATATATTTTATTAAAATTCAGCAATAACTGCAGAAATTGTTTAGAATTAGACCAACAAAATTTATTTTTTTCTGGGAGGAGTATTTTATCACTGACACTGTTTAGAATTGCTAGTGCATAATAATAATAATAAAAAAAAGACTAAGTTGATATTATTATTGTTTTTAGGTTTTTTTAGAGAAAATGCCCTCAATAATTGCTTATGCACATGCAGTCCCCTTGCATTTGCCCAAATCCCTTCAGAACAAAATAGATTCCCAATATTTCCTTGAAGTACTTCATAAAATAAGAATTGCCTTTTCTTTAGAGGTATTGTCTTATAAACAGCAATTGTACCCTATATTCTAGGAATGTTCAGTATCTCACAGTTCTCAGAAAAAAAAATAATAACTGACTTACATGCCCCCTTTTTGCACAAGCTTCTCTTCTACCTAAAATAAAAACTGCCTCCGTCTGCTTGTCACCTCAGGTTTTATTCTTCAAGAAGCCTTCTTAGACCACCATCTTAGACCATTTAGTCTCAGATCTAGATGTCTCTAACCTGCTAGGGAGTTGAGTTATGACTCAGTTCTCTCTGTCCAATGTCTAATCCAATCTCCTATGTACTGTGCAGACTTGTCACTTTTTTAGGGGGCTCAAGTCACTCCAAGATCAAAATTTGGACTTAGATTTTTGCTCTTTGGGATTTACTTTAGGACCAAGGCACTCGTGGCTTTTATATTAGCTAACTTGTGTATTTGTTGTATAGTATATATGGAGACTGTAGCTGTGCAATGCACCCATTTTGTCCAACACTTGGCCAAATGTATTAATCTACTTTGGATGTACAGTCACCTATCCTTTTCAGAATGACGGCAGACAAGAGGAAATCTGAAGTTTCTATCATCGATACATTCTTATGTTTATCAATTTTGCCAGGAAAGTACTCCTTAAATGTAACATAAATCTTTTAGCCTTCGTTTTCTATTCTCTTTAGAAGTAAAACAGTTACTATTCTATTTGGGAAAATCTTTCATGTACTTTGAACCATTATCCAATCCCTTTCAGTGTCTTTACCAGAGAAAATAAACCCAGATCACTTAATCTTCCATCACTAGTCTAATTTCCTAGTAGTTTTAGATCTGATTTAATCAATTTGCTTCATGGAACATTCAACTGATTATTTTCTTCTTTATCTTTTTTACAGACCATAAATGTACATGTACTTTGTATAATAAATAGAATGATTATTTCATGGTTCCTATAAGCAATAGTCCTGGTTATATGCTTAAGTAACTTGCTTACTTGTAAAATTCCTGTTATATATCACTGAATGAAGCTTTGCTTTTTATTTGCTCTTGCCTGGATTATTTCCTCCCATCCTTGTACATAACTAGGAATTTGCCATCCATGACTTGTACAGTTTGTTTCTTAAATTATTACTAAATTTCCTTTTTTGTTTCTTGTTCCCTATTCAGAGAACAAGTGTAATCCATGTTCCCAGGTAAAAGAATTTCTCTCCTTGGAATCAGAATCCATATGTGCTTCATAACATCTTTAGGTTGCTGATGAAGACATTGGACAGATATTAGGTAATAGTAACAATACATACATAAATAATTGATAATATATATAAATTTTTATGCACCAAGCAACATGTAAGTTAAAGTCATAAGTCAAAGACTCTATATAAAATCAGATACTCACAAATCAGTTTGAGTCTTCCAAGAAGCAAAATTCCAAGGATAGACATACAAAAGATTCATCATGGGTGACACTAGTGTAGGATAAGTGGAAGGGATAAAACAGATGCAAGGAGAGCATTTAGATCATGAAACACCTGTGAAAGGGGAGAAAGTAGAAAGAATTGGGTAGGCAGAGCCTCAGACTGCAGCACACTTCTGAGAAAATTATCTGTTAGGCTGATGGGTGAATGTTCAAGCAAAGGTTGCCTGTTTAAAGAATTTCAGTTGGGTTGAAATGTCCTAGTTCTAGGGTTCTAGACTCGCAGCATGCTCACTGTCTAAAAGCTGATGCCCCATGGATCAAAAGTTACAGTAGCTGGAGGGTTTCAAGCACTTTTACACTCATATTGTGGAGAGTTATGTGTGAGTTAACTCCATATCTGCCAGGACCTAGAGACCAATATCAATTTCTTAAGTAAATGAAATAATTATAAAGTTGATGAAATATTTGTCCAAAGAGAAGACCTTAATATTATTTTCAAAAGTAAAAGCTCTACTAGCCACATCTTCTGATTGAGATTTTTTTATAAACTTGAAAATAAATAAGAAAAAAAAAAAGATTTGTAATGAAGATTTAATAATACAAACGTTAGGAAAATTATTCTAACAGTGTCTAGATTAAACAGAAAATCAAACCACAATGAGACTTTAACTAGAAAAAATTTAAAAAATAGATATTATTACAAGACTGACGTAATATAGCTAATGGATATTTAAGAAAAAGCTAAGAAAGACTGATGAAGTATCCAAATTAAAGAATTAGGAAAAAAATGAAACCAAAGAAATATAAATATGAATCCATATCTTAAAATAAATAGAAAACAGTACAATATGAGCAAAACCAAGAAGACAAAACCTTCTTTAAAAATGCCAAGTAGATAAACGCTTAACAAATCTGATGAAAGAACCATAAAAAAATAGCAATATTATGCATTTTTTAGATTGATAAAACAGATATAACTTGAGAAAAAGAGGATAAAAGAGTGAAGGAATTATAAAATATGAGTAATACTATGGCAATAAATTAGAAAATCTAGAAGAAATAAATGGTATCCTATCAAAATGTAAACCAACAAAATGACTATAAAAACATAGAAAGCAATTACTAAATAATAACAATAACAGAAAAACAATTGGAAAGATAATTGGAAATTTCCTATTGAGAACTATAAGGCATTTATCATTTTATAACTGAGCTCTATCTAAGTATTAAAGTTCTATGAAGTAATATAAAGTATTCTAGATTATAGAAAAATGGAATGTTTCTCATGTCATTTTGTGCATTTATTATAACCTTAATATTATAGCACATTAGGAAACTCTACAATAATTCACTTAACACTATTAATTTTTTAAATACATACATTGCTAGAAAAATAAATTCTCCTAGTGTGAAAAGAACACAAAAAGCAGAAAGGATTTAGACAGAAATATAAGTTTTGTTCAAAATTAGGACACCAATCTTAAGTAATAACATATATGTTAAAAAAAATCTATCTGCCAAAAATTATTTGCTAAAATTCTGTATCCAATCTGAATTATATTTCTAAACTTTCTTTGAAAAAATGAGAATAGAAGAAAATCACTTAAAAACAATAAAGAATAAATAGGCACACAGATAAGCCAGCAAACAACATAAAAAAATAGTGAAATGCTAAGATAATTAAAAATAGGAAGACAGGATGCCCATTATCATGTAATTTTTCTATATTGTTTTTGGTATTTTAGAACTGACTGTCCAGTACAGTAGCCACTGTTCATATGGGACAATTTAAATTAATTAAATTAAATGAAATTAAAAAGTCAGTTGCACTAGTCATGTGTGTCTAGTAGCTACCCTATTGGTGGTGAAAATTTAAAACATTTCCATGTTGCAGAAAGTTCCCTTGAACAGTGCTGGTCTAGATCATGCAAAAAGACAAAAAAAAAAAAAAGTGTAACAATTAGTATATGCACTGAAAAAGAGAGCAAAACTTACTCTTAGATGTAGATAACCTGAGTTTATACCTAGAAAACTGAATAAGCTCTGAGTTGATTTTTTAGGTTACACAAAAACCAGTGTATCATTTTATCTTTATCAACAATTACTGTGAGCAATGGAAGTAAAAATACCATGCTAATAGAAAAAAATAAATTCATAAATAGTAAATAAAATACTTATAAATAAATTTAATGGCTGAATGGAAAACATATTTTTTTTTTCAAAATGATGTACATTTTTATGACATGGCAAAAGATACAACAAAATAGTTAAGGCCAAATAAGTAATAATAAAAGCTAAACAAATATATCTTAACATAAAAAATATAAAAAATTAAAGTCTCTTACAAATATTTCTAATAGATGGATTTAAGAAAAGACAAATACCAAGTTAGAAAAATGACAGTTGTTGCAGACATGGTTATTAGCCAACAAATATTCACCAAATATAGCTTGCTTGTATTTCTCAGCCTTACTAACAGATGGGTACTATGGTACTGGTTAGTGTAAAAAGTGATATTATTTGGAAGCTAAGGCTGCTATGAGCTGATATGCTTCCTCTATAGTTTGCTTCTTTGGGAGCTCACTTGAAACAAATATTGCAGGTGGTTTCAGATACAAAACTGAAGAGCCTTTTCCAGCCTTAGTCCCTGAGTGAC
This sequence comes from Eidolon dupreanum, assembly GCA_028627145.1. Classification (NCBI taxonomy): domain Eukaryota; kingdom Metazoa; phylum Chordata; class Mammalia; order Chiroptera; family Pteropodidae; genus Eidolon; species Eidolon dupreanum. Next base: position 134,773,898 of record CM053503.1, read on the forward strand.
TACGGCTTTGGGTTTACAGCTAATCCACTTTGAGCATGTAATGTGATTGAGAAATAAACTCTCCTGTGCTAACTCATCAAAGTTTCTAGGTTAATATATTACCACACATATCCTAGATTATCCTGACTAATACATCAGGCAATTTATAGAAGAAATAAAACAGCAATAACACCATAATGAATGTTTTCAACCTCACTCAAGGGAATGCAAACTAAAGCAATAACTAAATAATATTTTTGTCTTCAGATTTACCACACTGTTAAAATTTGATAATAACCAGTGCTATCATAAATGGGGGCGAATGGAATTCTATTTTATTTTCTTATATGATTTGCTATCGTTTTTTGAAAAGTAAGTTGTAATACCTATTAAACAAACAAAAGAAATATGCATAATCTTTAACCCAGCATTCTCACTTTAAAAAAATGTTCTGGCAGAATATCATATAAAAATTAAAGCAATAATAATTAAATACACACATATACAAATATGTTTGTGGCAGGCAACATGGTTGTAATATAGACATAAAGGATATAGAATAATACGCACATAAACCAGTAAAAGAAAGTTCGAATGGCTTTCTGATCTAAGGAATAGCCAATATGTTTGCAAAGAGACTTTTTTTTAAGTCATGGTGTACTATTGGTAATTGTATTTTTGTAAAAGAAAGGAATAACCTCTATGTGTGCATATATTAAATATATTCATATGAATATAAAGAAAGTATCGAAGAATATACTTTTGAAATTGATTAATTCAGGTTGTGGGAAAAGAGGTGCATGAGTGGAGATGATTAAATTCTTTTACACATTTTTGCATTTTTCACTTTAGAAAATATGCATATACTAATTTTTTGATGAAAAAAGAAAACCAGTCAATTTTCAATATTACAAGGACAAGAATTTATGTACTTCTGAATCTTTCATGTGGAAAGATGATATAATTTATAATTTCATAATTGGCATAATTAGCTGTAAAAAACCATATATTTCTCTCTCAAGATTTCCATCATTTGATTTTATATATGTTCCATAAAAATAAGGATGGGTCCTAATTATGTTTAAAATAAAATACATCAATAAGTAAAGTATCTTAATGTTAGGATAATGTAATCAAATTCTGCATAAACAACTTATGTTACCTTCAATGAAAATCATTAAAATAAAACTTGTTTCCCTGTAATTGTCACCTATTGCTCACAATTTTCCTGTTAGGACAAAGGAATGTTTTGTCCCATAAGGAGCTTTCTAGTATTTAAAAGTAACTGTTAACTGATTATCTACGCTTTTCTTTCTTGATTCACACTCTCAAGTTTCTTCAGTCCTCATAGTACGCATTTCAGCATCTTACCTCTGCACAAGATGCTTTAACTCGTCAATGGCCCTCTTAAAATGAGGTGACAAAAACTGAGCACAGTACTCCAAGTGCAGTCTAACCAGATGAAGCTCACAGGTGACTTTTCTCCCTTTGTTTTCTCATAGGTGACTTTTCTCCCTTTGTTTTCTTAATAAAACAATAAAAGTAGAAATTAAGTCAGACTAAATAAAAACCTCTGTCACAGGTTATATCTATTTCAGGGTAAACTAAGAATCTCTCTAACATTTACTTTCAGTGTGAGATATTATGAATTATATTTCTCTTATAATATATTTTTGGGATTGATATGATATTTTGTATGTACTCCTGTTAGTTTCATAGTGAGGTCATCTATTTTTTTCAGCCTATCACGATTGTATGATATTGTGATTTATTTTTTGTATGCACTGTATTAACTCTTCTCACTATACTTTTAGAAATGGTGACTTACAAGGTCAAGTTTTCAATATCTCATTGGTATTAATAAAAATATCGACTAATGCCATGACAAGAACAGAGCAAAGTAGCATGACTGTGAAGTCCTCCACATCCCAAACACACACAGCACCCAATTTAATTTTTGCAATTAAAAACCATATAGCTGCACATTGACAATTTTTACTCACTATTCACTGCTCCACATGTTCAGTGAGAAAAATGAATACTGCCATGAAACATCTTGGTGATGATTCACCATTCAGTAAAAGACATTAATTCATAAAAGAGATTAATCTTGTACATGATAACATTTGATTGACTGTTTTTTTTAATTAACAGACTTTACTTTTTAGGGAGTTTAGATATACAGAAAAAGTGAGAAGATAGTACAGATAGTTTTCATATTACTTCACCCAAACAATTTCCATTACTACTAACATCATGCATTAGTGAGGTACATCTGTTACATGTTGAATCAATATCGGTATATTATTACTAAAGTTTATAGTTTACATTGTTTCAAAGTTGTATTATACAATTCTATGGATTTTGACAAATGAGTAATTCCTGTATCCATCACTGCAGTATCATACAGAATAGTTTCACTGTCCAAAAAA
>CM053503.1:134776808-134834308 GCA_028627145.1 Eidolon dupreanum
GAATCTGATGGAAAATTAGCTTCTTTTTTTCACACAGTATGTGCACAATATTATTAATCAGGCAAAATTCTTATTTCTAGTAAAATAAATACATAGCTAGAATACCATTTAGGGAAATTTTACAGCGGATTGTTTTGTGAAGAATTAATGGTCGATCTGTAATTCTGATTAATTTCAATAGCTTTCTCTTGTTGGAAAAACCAAAGTATTTTAGTAGTATATAGTGCAGTCCTCACACTTCCCCCTCATGCTTAGCAACGAAGTGTAAAATAAAATCTACCCTTGATGAAACCTTAAGTCAAGATATCAAACATAACTCCTTAAAACTCACATAGCATTATAATTAAGCATACCTCTTCAGAAACAGAGTTTTTAAATTCCAACAGTGTAGTCTTTCAGGCATTGTTTATGTTTTTCTCTTGTATTATATCAAGCTATATTATTAAACCAATATAGATTTATGAGCAGTTTTGATAAATGTAATAAATTTTTAGAACATAAAGCAGAAAACCAAAATGATTTTCTAAAGAAATATATTCATCTTTCCTAATAAGAATAGAAGTTCAATTAGAAAGTAAACACCCATTCTTTCATTTATGCCTGAAAAAGAACTAATTCTGAAACAGTGACTCATCTGACCCAGTTCTAACTCTGGAAAGGATCATCTGTGTAAATTCTGATTCCTTTTAAAGAAGCCAGATTTGAACTCATTAAGTCATTTTAAAGATTAAAAAGGTAAAATCACCTGAACAATGCAGGTTTCTTTTATAAATTCTAGGATTTAAAAAAAAAAAAAAGATCTCGAACTTACAGAAAAGACGCACATGCCATACAAAGGACTTTTACCCCTCTAAACAATTTGAGACTAATTGCAGAGCTGAAGCCCTATCGACCTGAAATTCTTTTTTGAAAACAAAGACATTCTCATAAATAACCATATTACAACCACCAGAGTAGGAAATTAATATTGATGCAATACTATCTTCTAAAAATCATTCATTCAGGTTTCATCAAATGTCACAATAATGCCTTTTAAATTTAGCAAAAACTCCAGTTAAGAATCACAAAGTGATTTTAGCTTTGATGTCTCTTTAATCTCTCTTGGTCTCTTGAGTTCTCAGTCTTTCCTTGACTGCTTTGACCTTGACATGTTTAAAGATTAGCAGGCACTCCCTTTGTAGAAGAACCTTCTGTTGGTGTTTGTCTGATTGTTCTCATATTGGATTAGGTTCTTTATCTTTGCAGGAATATTACAAAATTGAGTCTGTATTCTCATTGCATACTATCAGTTGGCACACACTGTTAATTTTTTCTATAATTAATGGTTTTGTTTTGATGAGAGTAGGCACTCTTGCCTTATTCCCTAATTGACAGTCAAAGTTTTCAGCATTTCATCATTATGTATAGTATTTGCTATAGTATATGTGGACCTACATAATATTATGCCTTTATAAGATTATGAATTTTTATTCAATTTTTAGCATGCTAAGCATTGTTATGAAAGGATATTGGAATTTTTAGATACATATTTTACATATATTGAGTTACTTTCCTTCATTCTGTTGTTATGATGAATAATATTGATGGAGTTTGTAAATGCTTAACTATATTTATATTACTGCAATAACCCCAAAGGGTTGTGATCCATTGTCCTCTTTTATGTATTACTAGATTCAGTTTGCTAATTTTTTGTTTAGAATTTTTCATATCTATATTTTTGAGAGAGACTAGCCTGCTTTTTCTTTTACTCTCCTTGTCAGGTTTTGATGTCAAGGTTATGTTTGCCTTTATATAATGAGTTTGGAAGTTTTCCCTATTTTCCTGTTCTCTGAGAGAATTTGTATATGATTAGTAGCATTCACTTATGAAACCATATGGCCTGAGGTGTTTTGTGAGAAGTTTTAAGTTACAGATCGAAATTACTTAAAATCACATTGGACTGTTTTCCCCTGTGTTGGTAAAGAAAAATAAATAAATAAAAGCAGATCCTGAGACAAAGACTTAGATGAAGGTAATTGAATTTAGGAAGATATTCCATAAAACAGGAGTAGGGAAATAACAGAGAGAGAAGAAAGTCAATACAAATTTGCATAATCAAGCTGTTTTGTCTCTTTCCTTGCTTACTCTCTTTATTTATTTATTTATTTATTTACTTATTATTTATTGTTTTATTTATTTTATTTTTGTCTTCTTCAGTTACCATGTAACTTTCTGAAGGACAGGTCAGTTTTACCATTTCTGGTCTGCCTCTTGGTTTTGGAGTCTTGACTTCTGTAGCTGCAGGCCGTCCTTTTTCAGGGACTCACTTTTAGATTAACAGATGCCATTGCTGTTGTTGCTACTACTTCTGCCTCCTCAGGTTCTACTTGCTTTTCTGCCTTTCTCTTTCTCCCTCTCTTGGAAGCTTAGGTCAATTGCTTTAGTCACATATTCATTGCTGGCTTTTTATTCCTTTGAAACACTAGTTTCTTTTTCTTCAACTTCAACATCAGATGATACATTTGATTGTTCAGCTGATGCCTTTTGACTTGAAAATTTCACTTCCAGATTATCTTTTTGAAGTTAAATCAAAAAGGAAAAATTTAGCCTAACTAGGGGTTACATTGACCTCTGATTCTGAAAAGGAAGGAGATGATCAAGAAGTCAAAATGAAAAGGTGGAAGAAACTTTCAGACTGCTCATAGAAAGAATATGCTGAAAGGCCAACATGAGAAAGAAGCAGCAGATAGTAAATGCAAGCAAGTGCTCTGAGGCAGTAGACAAAGGAAAGGAGAACTTTTTGATAGTCAGTATATTCATGTATATGGAACAAATGCAAACTGAGCAGCAAAATAAACATGAAGAAGCCAGAAGTTAAAAAAGTGGAGAAGCAGGAAACATCAATGAATTCTCAACTTCAAAGAATACATGCTAAAATAAAAAATTCACTCAAAATTGGTAATCTTGATGTGAACAGATGTATTGAGACCTTAGATGAACTTACTTCACTTCAGGTCACAGTGCAACAAGCTTAGAAATGCACAAAGATATAACTACAACACTGAAAAAATTACAGCATTTCAAAGCGAGTCAGATTATCACAGAAAAGTCTACGAAGCATATAATAAGTTTGAAAATAAGTTTTTGGTTGGTAAAGGAAATTCTGTAATCACACAAGTGTTGAATCAATCTCTTGCCAAACAAAGACAGAATGAAAAGCAAATAAAACTAAAGATCAAGAGGAGAAAGGACCAAACAAAAAGCTAGAAAAGAAATAAATAGATTCAAAGACTCTAAATGAAGGATCTGATGCTCAAGATAGTAATCAACTACAACATAATGGAGATAGCAATGAAGAAAGCAAAAATGAGAACAGCAGTAAGAAAAAGTCATCCAGTGAAGAGAGAGACACTGAAATATCTCTGAAGGATACTATACTAGATGACTAGGTTAACATTCCTGGAATATAAAGAACATTTGAGAAATTTGCAATGGTTTTCATTTGAAATATTTAGATGGCTGAAAAGTTTTAAATTTTTATAAAAATAGGTTTTGATGTTTAAGACGTGTCTTGAGGTAGAAAATCCCTTTATATTTGTTTAAAATTAATTAAACATTGCTTAATTGTACTTGTGCAGTATTAACAGCTACTAAATATAAAGACAAATACATTTAGAAAAGGTTGAAGTGCTTTTTCAAACATTGAATGTAGCATATTTTCAATTAGTGTATGTATATTAGCATGTAATTGATAGTAGAAAAAAGTTCCATTTTTAAACTACTACTTGCATAAAACTTTCCTTTTTTCCCTCTTTTTGTGCATAGTTTTTATAAATCTTGGATTTACCAGACTGTCTTTTCACTGTTTATGGGTTTTGTAGAAGTTATGCATTTTTATGTAAGATGAAATGTTACTTCTATACAAGCACTCACTCTCTCCTTCTATGTAAAGTTAATCTCATAGTCTACATTGTGATACATTATCCTGCTGCTTTGTAACCATGTGTGGTCTGTATGCCTTTTTGTATAACAACTAACTACCAATTCACATGGAACTGATATTTCTACAAAGTACAAAACCATGTTAACTTTTGAAGGTAATTTAAATTTGTGGCTGAAAATTCAGTGAATTCAAGTGACTTTTCCTGCAGAGAATAGAATGGGTGTATATAGGAATGATCTATGTTTAGGGTTCAGCCATCTAGGATCCTTTACAGGCACTAGTAGCTGAAATTGAAAACTAAGTGATAAAAATTTATTTTTGAGACATTTCTGAATTTTTTAAAAAAGTTACACTCATTAAGGAAATCACTAAATAGTATTTTTTAAACTTGGAAAATAATCTATAATGCTTATGCAAATAAGTACCAAATAAGTATCAAATAAGTAAATACCAAATAAGTAAACTAACCTGTTTGAAAGCATGACTATATCAGAAGGGATTATTTATTTCTGTATCACACATGTAATAGGACTGCAAAAAGTGGAAACAGTGCTCTGAGGTAGTAGACAAAGTAAAGGAGTACTTTTTGATAGTCTGTATATTCATGTGTATGGACTAAACTGGGATGAACCATGGTTAACACAAAATTTTAGAGTAACAAGAGATAACATTCTAAGATATTTTGATTAGGTCAGTTGGTAGTTATTAGTGGCTAAAAGACATTTCCCATGTTTTGAAACTATGACTATATGAAAAAGGCTTTTAATACTTTAGTGTTTGCATGTGACATGCATTGAATGTTGTGACCTCTGAGATAATTTTTTTCATCTATAAATGAAAAGTTTGAATTATTTCAATAAGTGAAATTTTGCTTTTGGGAGGTTTTGCAGTGGAATCTAGGATCCAACTTTTTGAGACAACTCTTGCTATTATAACTGTTTGGTCCTTCCTACAATTAAAATTTGGAAAGATTTATTCTAGTTAAGCCATAAGTGTCAATACATAAACTTGTTTTGATTAAAGATTTTTTTCTATCAAAAAAAAAATGGAACCTGAAACTCTTCTTAAATTACATAAATATTTTTAAATTGTTCTTTTCAAGCACATATGAACACTTTTGAACTGTTTACTGGCATTCTTTTCAAGAACTGAATGGATTCAGGTATATACGTTAATAAGATAATGAAAATACAGACAATTGTTATACTGACTCCTCCTTGAATAATGAGAAGTTGTGTCCTGATAGATAAACAAAATTATCAAAGCAATAGCATTATTTTAAAAGAATAAGGAAGAAAATATTTCTTCAAAAGATACAAGGCATCCCCAAATTTTAAGTAGAGAGTCTATTAAAAATTTTAGAGGAAAGATGTATTGTTTAGGAGAGGAATTATGCTTTAAAAAATTAGTTATCTTCCACTATCTGAACAAATTTTATATATTCTGTATTGAATAAGTGAGTGGTAAGGCAAATCTTTGACCTCTTCCCACTTGTAAAATTTCTCTTGTTTGGTGACAGTGAAGCAGAAATTCTAATTAAACTAATCAAAAAGCAGTTGGGGATGATGAATTTTGTTTACAGAAAAACTAATGAAGCTGCACTGGTCAGAAAATGAATCATTGTCTAGTAAAAAAAAAAATAGTCAATAGGACAAATTTCTCTGTCTATAATATGCAGAACATATTTCAATGATTAAAATTTCTTTCTTACATTTTGCAGATTTTACATTTCTACCATCTGTTTAGAGTAGACATACCGTTGATGTCTAATCAGCTCATGCACAGCATTTTTCACATGTAGATTTTCCTGAGTCATAAAGTGTCTTTAGCCGACAGCCAAATGGTTCACTGACGTTCAGACACCAAGCTTCAGAAGCAGTTCTCAGAAAAGAATTTGGTGTCTTGTGATAGTCACAACTGCTGTCAGCCAAATATTCCCATTCTCCCCGCTCCTCCTTACAGGCCCATAGTAAGACTGCACTCCTTTCACTTGTGTTTGTAACAGCTTGGTGTCTAATTTTGGCCAACTGAGTCATAGCATTTAATTGTGAAAACTAAAACCTGATATTTACTTGCAAGAGCACAAACTCTTAGAGCCTTCCCCTTTCCTCTGACATAGAAACCAACAGCCACTCTATCATCCTGAATTCCTGAATGATTGCTTCACTAGTTTTTCTATAAGCAAAGGTCCATGATGGACATACAGCAAAAACAAGAAGTCAGTCCTTGTTGTTTTATGCCTCTCAGGGGCTAGGGGTTGTTTGCAATTGCAGTAATTCTCAGCTCTAGCCCACATCATCCACGATTTTCAAACTGAGTTCTATCGTTAAGAATGCATTACTTTGTTTTGCAGAGATAAAGTAGCATATTGGTTTGATGGAGTGATATTTTGTGTCAAGGGCTCCAATTTCAGGTGAATTTACTGTCTAAATAGTACCTATATATCTTTATTCATATTACCTCAGCTTCTTGTTTTTTTGTACCAAGAAAAAGTTCAATTTTTGAATAAGTTTATCACAGTCTTGTTTTAAGTGTGCCCAACATCAATAGCACCACAATTAGTGAGTTTGCTTATTAAAATGTAGGTTCCCCCAAAACTCATGCCAGAACTATTGAATCTGAATTATAGGAGAATTGAGACTGAACAGAAACAGCATTTGTAAACAAGTTCTCCAGATATTTCTAGTATATATCAATGTTTAAGAATCATGGTATTACAGAATATTTTATACAAAAAAAAATCACATTTATTTAGTGCACTGAAGTATCAGCCAACACATTTAATTTTTAGAATTAAGAGAACTGGTCAATAAACAGTACTTTAGATGCTAAATGGGGTATTAATTTTTTCCATAGTCCTGAAAACTAAGACTAATTTTTGTCCAACTTAAGTTTTTACTTACAGACTAATTAATAAACTGTGCTTCAGTGTCTTTCTGTATTCAAAGAATTCAAAATGGTGACCCTGTAGAGTTCACATAAAAATATAATCAGATCTGTTGTACAGTGATGATTCAAGTTTTCTTCACCTGTGAGTTGTTAAAAGGCAATCCTATAATTTTTGTATGAGATATATCATAATAAGCTGCCCATCATACTTTCATTCTCAGGGGTATGATGGTATTGTCCGAATTGATATTGGTCTACCATGGCAAAATCTGAAAAATTGTTTTGTTTGTATACAAATCAGGTTATGATTTTATCATAATTGTATTACACATTTGTAAACAGAAGCTACATTACTGGCATCTCTGACATCTTATTTGCTCTCAAAGGTTATTATCAACTAGCATGAGGTTGACTAGCGAATTTTTTTTGTGAGGAAAACAAATGTTTGCAGAGATATATCTTTGCAGTTTGGGTTAGGATATTGTGATGGATGTAGATATAGCTTATGTACATATGTTATATGTTGCCATCTAAGACATTTTAAAGAGAAGTAATCAATAAGTAATCAACAGCTAAATGAATGTATTTAAGCCAATCTAAGAAGAATCAACATGAAAGTATCATATCCCCGTAAAATATGGGGATATGAATCCAGTTCATGTGAGTTGATACCATAGCACAGCAGTTCAGCAAAGAAGCTTAAGAGCTAGATCTAAGGGTTTGAATTCTTACTCGGCTATTTACTTGTTATGTGACAAGAGTAGTTTCAATGGTGAAGTGGGGTTTAGGCATTTGGCTGAAGAAGTTATGGGGGAATACAGGAGATAAGGATGCAGAGGCAGTCACTATAGATAATTTGATCAAGAAGAAGAGATAAGTTGGGGTGGTAGCTGGAGAGAAATGAGAGATCAAAGATTGTTATCACTTTTTAAGATGGCAGATTTCAAGGCATATTTGTGCACTGGTAGCACTGATCTCATATAGAGGGAGAAGCTGACGGTTTAATAGGTAAAGGAGAAAAGAGCTTTTGAGTATGCAGGAGGAGGTGAGATGCAGGGTACAAGTGAAGGATTAGATTCTGATAGGGGAAGGGACACATCAAACTTTGTGCTAAGAGAGAAGACCGAGGGCATGGGTACATAGGTAGGTAGGTTGAAGATTTGGTGGTGATACATGCAAGAAAAAAAGAAAAGAAAAAATGTTTTTTCCTTGTAATGAAAACAGTTTTCCTATATGCAATACAGCGTTATTAACTATAGTCATTATGTTGTTTGTTCCCTTTATTCAGTGAACATTAATGGCATTAGTTTGGTGCCAGACACCATGCTAAGAATAAGAGTTTCACAGTGGATAAGCCCTTAACATGTCAGTATAGAGGGATGGAAAATGAACAAGTGAACAACTAAATGAGACAATTCCATGTCGTGATGACTGCTGTTAAGACATTATGTCTGTCTTTGATGAGATTGGGGTTATTGAGGTGCTCCATTAGATAAGATTATGCCTTTCTGAGTGGTAAATATTTCATTCAAAACCTAAATAATGGAAAGGGAACAGGAAAGTGAAGAACGGAGAGTGGGAACTTTCCAGAAGGAGAGACAACAAATAAAAAGGCCAAAGCCAGAATGAACTTTGTGAATATAATGTTTAAAATAAATGGCTTTAGGACTGGTTCATGGGAAAACCTTTAGAGCTGTATAAGTCTAATCTGTAGAGAGGGTGATATGCTTACACTATCATTCCCTGAAATTATAGTGAACTTGCTGGGACAATGATGGACAAGAAATCATTAAACCACATATCTATTGATGTCTTTCTCCTCTTTATTAATTCACTCATAGGTGCACATTCTCTCTACTCCTGTTCCTCTTAGTTGCTATCATCTTTGTCCTCCAAATGGAATACTTAAAAAGGTGCAGCAGAACGTCAAGGAGACTTCTTGGAAAACCTATATATCATGCCATGCAGTCTGTGAGAAACAGTGAGATACTAAATAGAACAGGTTAGTCACATTTTGTCTAGTTACAAAATTCACCTGAGACAGATACACTCATTTATCTTTTCTTTTTTAATCACCATGAGGTATTAGAGCAAGTCTAAAGACTTTTTCCCTGGCCATCTGATTGTTCATGGTCATATAACTGATTTTAGGCTTCCACCAAAAGGTTGATAGGGGCAGAAGTTGACGTGCATTTCAAATTATTATATATAAAAAAGTAAAACTTTCTAGAGTCTCCATTAAAAGGTTAGTTTGGAAGAGTTGAGTTATTTGCATAATGAAACATTAAGAATTTATTTTTAAATTCAAAGAGATTATGCCATTTTTGACCCCAATTAACATGCCTAATCAAGAGTGGACTGTATTCCTTACATATATCACACTTAACCAACAGTCTGTGGACATCAGTTACTGTCAATCACATTTTTTGGCCTGCGATGGATCTATAACTTTTTGTCTGAGTCTCAAAATTGGAATTGTGTTACTAAATATGGATAAATTTGCAGCTGCAATGGGATTAGAGGGGAGGCTAGGAGTGACCAGGTGATTGGCAGCTCTATGAAATTTGTTTCTTAAACTTTTTGGTCAGTTTATTAAGAGATGATTAAAGGTTTCATACAACCTATACGTCAAAGAGATTGACTTACAAACTAAAACCCAATGCATTTAATGGTGATGAGTAAATTAATTGGCATGATCTCTTAGTCCTCTATACATGTGACAAACTAATGGTTTTCTTCCAATGACCCATACATTTGTTTTGTTTCAGTCTTAATCTCTTTCTTGAGTTTCCCACTCATACAACATAGTGCCTACTCAATATAACACTATGATTTCCAGTAGGAAACTCCAGCAGTGGCACATATCAGTTACATATACTGAATCATATCTGTTCTGTGTAGAAAAATGCCCCTTCTCATTAACAAGTTTCTATGAGAACAGTAGCTAATTATTTTAATTGCACTCCTAACTTCTCAAATTTAACATTTCTAAAACCAAACTCTTTACCCTTAAACTGTTCTTCCTCTAGTCTCCGCATCTCAGTTAAATGGCACCATCACAAACCAGTCGCTCAATACAAAAACCTGCTCATCTCATGCTTTCTCTTAACTTGCCACCCACACGTAACATGCCACCAAGTCCTGTTGCCTCTGCTTCAAAAACAAGTCCTAAATTCATCCATTTCTCCCCATATCCCTTGCTACCTGCCTAATCCCCATCACTACCATTTTGCACTCAGACCACTGCCAACTGAATCTCACAAATCCTTTCACTGCACCTAGAATTAAAACGAAAATATTTGTCTTCTCTATTTAGAGCTGTTTTTGACAGTTTTAAGTTCCCACGTTTGACTGAGAAACAAGAATTCAGAAGCAAAGACTTTTGAAATTGTTTAAATTAATTATTTCATCTGATTTGACAGCACTCAGAGAACTATTTCTTCTCTTTCACCATGTCCATTTTTGTACTGACAAGGGCACATGTATTAATCAGTATCCACCATACTTAGGCTATCCTGGACTATCCTTTAAAAAAATATGTAAATATGTGCAAAAAAGAGTCAAATTACAATTTCCGTCATCTACAATGCTCCTTCATACAATTAAATTGTATATTTAATGTATGGAGGGTCACTGTGTCATTTAATCTTATAAGTATTTAGTAAAAATATTAAATATTTGTTACCAAGGATTAAAGGGCATAAATTACTTAAATTCTTCATACTTATATTTTATCGTGTAATTAAACATGTATATTACAAATGATAAATCCTATATATCAAGAACATATAGATATTTATAATGTCTTCCTCTGAATTTAATTCAAGTAATAGAAAAATTAATGGAGAAACATAAAGAATATCAATGTCATAATTTAAAAGTTTCTTTATGCATTTATGAGGGTGTATACACACACAAACACATATGGAATTATGAATCCAGGAGAGAATACATAATCTATGCTGTTTTCAAATTTATTTGAAATATTTATAATATTTAATGTGTAGAAGTCAGCAAAACGGCTCTCATAAATTAAAAATATTTAATATCACATTTTTTGGCAATAGGAAAAAAGAAATAGACTAAATATAAATAGTCAGTTTATTTTCCATTGGAAATGAAAGAATATATTTCTACCTATATCTTCAGTTAAAGAGGGAAAAAATAAAAATAATAAACTGTTTAAAATGAAATTACAATGTATTAAATAACAAAACGATACAATGTGTCAATACAGTTCTCAGAGAACAATATATATTCTTAACTTCAAGAATCTTGAAAATAATAACCAAAGTTAAAAATATATATAAAAGACTATCAGGAAGATAATTTAAAAAAAAAACATAACTGATAACATTTATGAAGAAATGGTCGATAAAACCATATGATTGGCAATATTGTATAAAGTGTCATAGACCATACAGAGTTTTGTGGGATATATTATCATTTTAGAGGGTTAGTATTCCCTGGTATCCAAACAGATAAGCAAAGAACAAGAGAAATGTAGACCAATTTCATTTTCGAATATAAAAATGAAAATCATATGTGATTTTAATATCTCTTCCTATATCTTTTATGCTCATTCTCTTTGGGCCATGAAGTTAGCCAGAACACAATTCTCTCACAGCAGAAGTAGAAGTACATGAAAGCAAGTGCAAAAATATATCTTAAGGTTTAGGCTCCAAAAAGAAACAGAATGACTTTTGCCCACTTACTATGGATCAGAACTAGTCGCATGGCCTGTCCAAAGTCAAGAGGTGGTGAAATACATTGCTGTAATAAGACTGTAGAAAAAGTGGATGTATAGAGGACTAAGAGATCATGCCAATTAATTCCGTTAGCCACAGAACCTCATTATTAGAAAAGCATCTATATTAATAGATAAACGTAGAAAAGCACATAACCAAGTAGATAGATGTTCAAAAGCATTGCTAACATTTAACATACATTTACAATAAAGTATTAACATACTAAGAACAGAACAGGAATATCATAACTTTGTCAATGGTGTCTACCAGAAACTTACCACAAATATCCTACTTAACGCTGAAATATTATAAACATTCCTATTACAATTAAGAGAAAAGCAAGGATATCTGCTACCACAGATTTAAACATTTTACTGGAGTTTAGCCAATACCATAAAAATAGCAAAAGCAAATAAGAGTTTGAGCACCAATGATTGACAAACATATAACTGTATACTTTCAAGTAACATTTCAAATCAGCGGGAAAAACAGTCTATATAGTCAAAGATATAGAGCAATGCCTCACCACAGGTCGAGTCCTTCCTAGGGCAGCTGAGATCCAATGATTGATTGACACTGACACCAGACGGCTCTGGCAGGCCATTTCAGCTTCTGATCTCACCAGTGGGATTGAATGAGACCTTCAGTCCTGCATGGCAACTCTGCTTCTCCCTCTGGACTTCTGCTCCCTTCCTTTCCACTTTACAAGTATTAATCCCTGATAAACATTCTGAACACAAACCTTTACCTTAAAGTCTGTTTTCCAGAAAATATAACCCTCTAGATGCCAAAGGCCAGACTTACACCATATCATAGATATTTTGTTTTCTTGAGAAATAAGGCTCATTTATTGGGAATAGCTTGGCCATTTAACTCCATTTTTGATAAGATAAAAAAAACATAACAAATCTGATCAAAAAGATCTTTGTTCTAATATTCCACTTTATTCTTAATTGCTTTATAAAAATGTCTTCAAAGGACAGAACTTTCTAATAGAAAACTATGTTCAGCAATATGTATTTTACTTATATCAGAAGTTTTAGTTAGAATAATTTGCTTTAAATAATAATCTGTATGTTTTTCTTGCCAAAGTCAACTTAGAAAATGGAGAGCCCATTAAAACTTCAAGTCTGAAATAACATTACTATATATATTATGTTTTGTTTTCTTTTTATTTTTAGAAAAAAATGGATTCTATTTTTTAGTCTGGTCTAGAATTAAAGTATGTTTCCAATAATTTAACTATAATTACTTCTTCTCCATTTTAATATCAAGGGGTAAATGTCAAAATCATTCAAGAGAGTGCTTTTTAATTAGCCTAAAATGTGTGTGACTGAGTAAACTGACCACTCTGAGTTCAGAGATTTTAACAGGCTTCTTTTAAGTCTCATTAACCCTAGGAATAAAACATCAGTATAACTTACCATCTCCTAGAGTAGTTCTCACCAGTTACTAACATATTTAATAGTCTATTACAGATTCCATCTATCAATAATGTGTCCAGAATGATAACCCAGCATAAGCTTATTCAATCTTGAAGAATTTCATGACTGCTAATTTCAAGATACTACTGCTCTATATCAAATTTCTCTATAAAATAGCTCTGAATTTTGGATTAGGCCATTTGAGTCTATGTCCTTGCTCTACTCTTTACCAGACTGTGAGATGTTGGATAACTCATGGAAATGCTTTATTTATATAAATATGCTTGGTTTTAAAAATATTCTCAGTATATATACATATATATATAATAAAAATAAGCTAAAATTAGATTTATATATATTTTTAAAAGTTTACAATGATTAAATGAGAAAACGGAAACATTAAAAGCCCTTACAATAATGCTCAGTAAAAGTTTGCTATCATTACTGTAAAGTCAAAAGGAGAAAGGGAGTGTCTCTCTTAAAGAATGAATAAATGACTCCATTTCAGTTGTCAACCACCAACTTTTACCGCCCCCATAGAGGTTAAGAGAAAATAAATGTAGAAGAGTAAATGAGATTAAAGGAAATTTAGTACACAAAAAAATAATTTTACTCAGTACATCGTATGAAAAATATTGTCATTGAATTTTTCTGTGACTTTGTCTTAGTCCATTCAAGCTGCTATAACAAAATACCACAGACTGGGTGGCTTATTAAGAGTTGAAATTTATTGCTCACAGTTCTGGAGAATGGAATTCTGAAATCAAGGTGCCAGCATAGTCATGTGAGGGCCCTGTTCCAGGTCACAGTCTTCTTGTAGTGTCTTCACGTGGTGAAAGGGTCTAGGGAGCTCTGTGGCGTCTCTTTTAGAAGAGCACTAATCTCATTCATGAGGGTTCCACTCTCATGTCCTAATCACCTCTTAAAAGAACCACCAACTTATACCATCACTTTTAGGAGTTAGGATTTCAACATATAAATTTTGGAGGTACACAAAAATTCAGACCATAGCAGACTTTTGTAAAATTAAAAAGTTGGAGAGGATGATTTCTAAGGTTCCTTCCAATAGCTCTATTCACACACACGCTCAAGGAGGTTATGAAAGAAAGTGTAAGATAAAGGAATGGATATGAGTCTTAAGATTAACTATAAAAAAGCCAGAATAGGAAAGTTACTGAATTATTTCACTGAGATAGATATGATTTTTATTTATATTTGTATATTTTAAATTAAAATAAACAAGCTATTTGAATAAAATTAAATGATGCTTTTTGTTTGCAACCTGTAAGGAACCAAAAATCTAGCTCTTTAAAAATGAATTCTATTACCTCATAATTAGGAAAGTCATGGATGAGAGTAGCAATGGAAATAAGCCTTTATTCACTATTAAGACTTGCCTGGTCTCTCATTTTTGCTCCCCTATACCTGTTGACTTCTTCATTAGAGACACGGCCACAGACAACTACATCCTGAAAACACCCTTGTCAGAGAAGAAAAGGATTTATCAGTTATAGTTTGAAAAAATTCACGAGTTGGAATTCAATGTTCCAGCAAGGGTCTTTGTGACCAAGGGTCTTTTACCAGAGGAAGAGAATTAATAGCAGTAATGGTTATTTAGGGGATTATGGATCAATCTCTCCTGTTATATGTATATGATGGCTGAATAAAATATTCAGGAGCCAGGAAGGAAAATGAGTAGCATGTCCATGGACATTATTATTTAAACTGGGACAATACTGATAACGAAAATGTTGATGTTTGAGAATGAAATGTTTTGACAAGTGTAAAACAGAACTGTACCATGCCAGTGGGGAAATACAGTCAACTTTAAGAGGCCGATAATGTGGAGAACTAGAAAAAAACATTTCCATCTAAAGGGACTCCAAAGCAGCAATGGGGACTCCTGTTTTTAGATGTAATTTGCTAAATAAAAGCTAGAAATGTGTATTTCTATATAAATTTCAAACTTTCTATCATAGTTAACTAATTCCATTTTTTTCCTCAACACTGCTGTGTTAACAAATCCACATTCAGCCTGCCAGCAAGCAGTTTGCTGCCTCTAGTATAATAAATTAGACAAAATACTTTGGACTTCTCACTATTTTACTCATGAAAATATTTAATAGTTCAAGTGCTTCTAACTCTATCCTACATACAAAATAACTAATCATAATGTGCATATAAACTTAATTTACAGAGATCCATTTTGTTGTACTGTATTGTGGTCTAAAATGTGGAATACTGACATGTCTGTCATCAGACATTTTTTTCCCTGAGGCAAGTAGTGCTAGGTACATATACTGAAATACATGGAACTAAATATGTGCTTGCATTGTGGAGGATAAAGAGTGGGCGAGGGCTAAAGGGAAAGAAGGTAGCCCTTGATTACAAAAGAAATGGACTTATGGTTCCTGATGTTGTGCTCTGATCTCATCTAGCTCTGATGATATCATAACTGGAAATGTGCGGGTGGAGTATTGACTAAAACAGAAGGGATCTCAAAATACCCACAGCCTTCGAAAAATTATTTTGATTTTGGAAACTAAAGGTTTATGGATGGATAATGGAGGGAATTGAAAGCCAGGTAAACCATATACATGAGTCATTTCATGAGTATGAGAGATAATTATCAAGGCTCTGAGGCCAGGGCTCCAAGATGGAAGAATGAGACTGTGGGTGAAGTGATAAGGCTGAAAATATGAGCACTGAATGATACAATTGTTCAGCACACAGTGTTTACTATCACCCATACATATGCTTTTGAATCTGTATTTTTTGATGTGCTCTACATAATTTTCAAAGAAATGATTGTCGCCAATTACTAAGTTATTTATATTTAACTTAGTCATTTATATTTATTCATAGCTCAGCTGCTGGAGGCCTAACCCACAACTGTAAATATAATATGGAAATGTTAAAACCACTACAATTGCTAATACTGTATATGTAATAGACTGTTGAAAATAATTATGTATTTTACCTGAATGATTTGGTATTTAAAGATTATTTTTTATGGGTCTATCCTTTTTAGTCACAAGTAGCTGTATGTAATTTATCACATTTTATATTTATATTTTTAATTTTGTGCAATACTCATATTAAATATGTGTTTAAAACTTAATTTCTATTCATTTTTTAAAGACTTATGCTATTTTTGTCAGCTTTTTGAACCTAATATTTAAATGTGCAATTTTACTTCCATTAAAAAAATAGTATACAATTACACATAGAGTTTTGTAAATTGTATCTTGCTCATGAAAGAATTTGGGTAAAAGTAAATTCTGTACACAATTGAGACTGTAAATGTCACACAGTTTTACTCGAATATTAAGTAGAAAAAGGAAAATGATGACTAATGTGCTCAGAGATGCTCAGCCTTTAGTACCTGGATCCTTGGCCTCAGGAAAGACCCCTGTGCCCAAATTGAATGCAATTGAAGAAAAAAACTGGACACCTGGGCATCAAAGGCCGATGAAGACTTGGCCAATGGGCATTTCAGAAGCAGTAGATAAAGAAGAGATAAACCAACATTGGATGGATGATACTGACTTTTGTTGTGCTGCAAACTCCAAGAACTTCTTACAGTGGCGGCCATAAGTGGTTAAGAAGTCCTAATCAAAATGGAGGTGGAATGGAATCTTAGGGTTATAATTTGTTTAAAGAATATTTAGTAATGTGATATTTTTATGCACCTTAAGTTTATGGCATAAGCATGATGCCTATTACAGTTTCATATACATATTTTTCTTAAAGTATCTAAATTTTTTTTAATGTTTCTAACTTGTCAAAAGTATGCACTATTTTTTCTTTCATATTTCCTAGAAGAAATACAAGCCTTTGAATTGCTCTGAGTTAAAAAAAATGCATAAGAACTTACGGGTCAAAAAGTTAATTTTTTTCAACAATTTTTTTTCATGGATATTTTATCCTTTTACTTACTTTTTTTTTTTTTTTTGGTAGCCAAAGTCATCTCTTTTCCACCAGAAGCAAGTATCTGCTAAGAAAACTAGAATAGGGGTGATAACTGTGGAGTCATCATTAGCATTCTCAAACGCTATTACTAACTATATAGCATGTTCCTTACTTAAGCTTGGTTATTTGCATCATTGTGATACCATTCCTTAGTCTTTTGCATTGCATTTAAAATATTGTCAATAAACTGATGTAAGCCTTACTTCTAGATGGATGAATAAATAGATGATTCCATTCCATTAATTTGAAGAGTCAGCCTGGTTATGTATGAGATAATTAGATACACTACAGCTTTAAACAATTTAAAATTAAAATTAGAGAAAGGCTGCCTGGGGACATTAGCAGCTAGTGATTAGGGAAATAAGAGAAAGCAAGGAATGAACAGTATGCGAAGGAGAAAGGATATTGCGAATACTTACTGCCTTTGCTTGGATCATCATTTGATTTTAAAGGATGTATATTTTTACCAGATCTACTTACATTTTACAAACATCATACATTAAGCAAGAGAAATAAATAAAAGGCATAAAGTATAGAATGGACAAAGTAGACAGTTTTATCATCCTTAATCCCAGATAACATGATTGCCTACTGAAAATTTATAGAATCTATAAATACAAAATAAGTACAACTAATAACTGAAATAAGTAAAGTCTTGGTATATAAATTTAATAATATCCATTGCATTTCCATATATAAACAATAAATAATTTAAAATTAAAAGTAATATTTTTAATAGACTAAAAGGACAAATGTGACACAAGATATGTAAAATTCTCACATTGAAACTAGAAAACATTGCTGAACAAAATTTAAAAAGGCCTAAATAAATGGAAAGGTATACTATGTTCCTGAAATGGAAAATTCAATATTATTAACTTGTCCATTCTCCACAAATTGATCAATAAATTCAATATAATCTCAGTCAAAGCACATCAACTCTAGATATGAACAGGGTGATTCCAAATTTATGTGAAGATGCAAAGGTCCTAGAATAGCTAATGACATTTTGTAAAAGAATAAAGCTAGAGGAATGATACCATTAAAATTTATTATAAAGGTACAGTAATCTAAGAAATGTATTATTTATGTGAGGATAGACAACTATAATGATGGAGAAGAATAGAGTCCAGAAATAAAATCATTCAAATATGTTCAATTCATATTTAACAAAGGCACCAGAAAAATTTAATGGAAAATTTTCAATGAGAAATAGTGCCAAAATAGTTAATATCATATGAGGAAGAAAATAAATCTTGAAACCTACCTCATATCATACACAAAAATTATTTTGAGTTCCATTGTAGACCTAAATACTAAATCTGAACAAAATTTTGAAAGAAAATGTGGGAGATTATCTTCATGAACTAAAGTAGGACAAATTATCTTAGAGAGGAAGGAAAATCTCTATGCATATTAAAAATTGATGTTGGACTTCATCAAATTAAAACTTCCATTCTTCAGAAGACAGCCTTAAGTAAATGAAGACATAGATTGAGAATATATATATATATATATATATATATGATGATTTGTACCTAAAATATATAATGAATTGTTACAACTCAAAAAGAACAGGTCAATAAAATATATAAAAGAATACACATCACAAAGAAAGATGTACAACTAGCCTATAAGTACATGAAATGATGCTCAACATTACTGGTTATTCTCTTTTTGATTACTAACTTTATGCCATTGTGGTATAAGAGCAGACATTGTATGGTTTCTATTCTTTTAAATATATGAAGATGTGTTTTATGGCCTAGAATTTTATTTATCTTGGTGAATTTTCATATTAGTTTGAGAAAAATATATTCTGCTGCTGTTGAATGAATTAGTCTATAGATGTCAATTATATTCAGTTAATTGATGGTTTTGTTGATTTTCTGCCTGCTGGGTCTGTCCATTTCTGAGAAAGCATTGTTGAAGTTTCCAACTATGGTATTGGATTCATCTGTTTCTCTTCGCATTTTTATCAGTTTTTACCTCATGTAGTGTAATGCCTGTTAGGTGTATAGATATTGAGGGCCATTATTTTCTTTGGAGAATTGACCTCTTTAACATTATATAATGCCCTTCTTTATCCCTGATAACTTATTTGCTTTATATCTGATTTTTCTGAAATTAATACAATAATTTTTTTTTGATTAGTGTTAGGATGATGTGTATTTCTCCATACATTTACTGTCAATCTATGTGTGTCTTTGTATTTAAGTGGGTTTCATATAAACAACATATATGAGTCATGTTTTTGATTCATTCTGACAATGTCTTTTAATTATTGTATTTAGACCATTGATATGCAAAGTGATTGTTGATATAGTTGAATTGATATCTATAGTATTTTTTACTGTTTTTTATTTGTCAGCCATATTCTTTAGTCTCATTTTTTACTTTCCACTCTTTTTCTATATTTTGTGATTTTAATTGAACATTTTACATGATTCCATTCTCCCTTATTTTCTTAGCATATTGAATATACATTTAAAATTTTTTTTCTAATGGTTGCCCTAAATTTGCAATTTATACTTACAATTAATCCAAATCTACCTTAAAATAACACTATACCACTTCACGAAAGTGTGAGTACCTTATAAAAATAAAATAATCTTAATTCTTCTCTCCCCTCTCTTTTAGTGTTGTCATTCATTTTACTTAGACCTAGGGATATATATAATGTATAGCCACACATAATTTAATGCAATGTTGCTGTTATTATTTGAACAAACCATTATATGTTATATCAATTAAGAATAAGAAAAATGAGTTTTGATTTTACTTTTACTACCTTCTATGATGCCCTTACTTTCTCATATAGATCAAGTTTCTGACCTACATAGTTTTCCTTCTCTTTAAAGAATTTCTTTTAACATTTTTTCAAGGCAGGTCTACTGGAAAAAAATTCCACAATTTTTGTCTGAGAAAGTCTATTTCTTTTTCACTTTTGAAAAATAATTTTTCATAGCACAAAATTGGTGGGTTTTTTTTCCCTCTCAACACTTTAAATATTTTACTCCATCATCTTCTTGCTTGTGTGATTCTGAGAAGTCAAATATAATCATTATCTTTTTCTCTGTAAGTAATTTTTTCTTCTTGCTTCTGTCAGGTTTTTTTCAAATCTTCGATTTGCTATGGTTTAAAAATACGCCTCGGTGTAATTTTTCTTTGGCTTTTATTCACCTTTGCATTCTCTAAGCTTCTTGGATATATAGTTTGGTATCTGACATTAATTTAGGGAAATTTTCAGTCATTATTGTTTCAGATATTACTTTTATTCCTTTATTTCTTCTCTTTTATCCAATTTTACATATATTACATCTTTTGTAATTATCCCACAGTCTTGGATACTTTGTTATGATTTTTTTTCCACTCTTTGTTCTCTTTGCTTTTCAGTTTTGGAGATTTCTATTGAGATATCCTCAAGCTCAGAGACTACTTCCTCAGCTGTGTCTAGTCTTCTAATAAAACCATCAAAGTTCTCTTCTTTTCGTTTACAGCGTTTTTGATCTGTAGTATTTCTTTTTGGTTCTTTCTTAAGATTTCCATCTCTCTGCTTACATTGTCCATCTCTTCTTGCATGCTGTTAGTGGCCTTAGCATATCAATCATAGTTGTTTTAAATTCCTGGTCTGATAATTCCAGCATCCTTGCCATGCGTGGTTCTAATGCTTACTCTGTCTATTCAATTTGTGTTTCATGTCTTTCACTTTTTTTCTTGACAGCTGTACATAATATATTAGGTAAAAGGAACTGCTGTAAATAGGCTTTTGTTATGTAGTCATAAGTTGAGAGGAAGGAAGCATTCTGTAGTCCTATGATTAGGTCCCTTGATGATCCTATGCCTCTGAACTGTTAGCTTAGTGTTTCTCAGTTTTGTTTTGTTTTTCTTCCTTTAGATGGGACAGAATAGCTAGAGTGGTCTGGAGCAGGATATTTCCCTTTCTCCCATGTGGATGGCTAGAGATGACTGTAGTTGAGTTTTTCCTTTTCCCCCACGTCAATTAGTCTGTAATACTGCCCCAGCCTGTTAGGCTCTGGTTAATTACTTTCTCCTGAGGGCAGGGTTTATTAAAGAGTGCTCTAGTGTATTTTAAAATGGCTCTTTTTCCTCTCTTTCTACTGGAAGCATAAGTGGATTTTTCTCTAGTGTTTACCGAGAGGACCTGTTCAAGTGTCGAGATAAATGTTACAGAATTGTGGGGGCTGCCCTATGACTATGTTCCCCTAGAGTTTTTAACTCTCAGAGTTGTTCACACTGGGCCTTCAGCAATTAATTACAGTTCAGGTTTTCCTACCCTGGCACTGATTCCTGTTGGAGATTTCGTTTGTGAATCTCTGCTCTGGTAAGTGGTGACCCCCTGTATTCATCTGTTTGTTTCTCCAATCTTGGGGGTAGCAATTTGTTCAATATCTTTACTTCTCTTAAGGATCCTAGAAGAGTTGTTGATTTTTTAGTCTGGTCAGCTTTTTACATGTTTAGGTTGGAGTGGCTGCTTCCAAGCTCTTTACATGTGGAATTGGAAGCTGGAAGTTCTCTTTCCTTGTTTTTTAACCTCTCTTTTTAAAAATTTCCTTGGATCTACCTTCTAGTTCACTGATTTCATCTAACATGAAGTTAACGTAATATTAAATTTCTAATTCAATACATTAATTATTTTTAGTTTCTAGATTTTATATTTCAAATTGACTTATTTGAAATTTGCTTTTGTTTTCAAATCTGTCTACTTTTTCAAATTTGCCTATTGTTTTTATGTTTTTAATTTTTTATATTTGATTATTTAAATATACTTTTTATTCTACTTATGAATGTCCTATTTTTTTTTAATTCTTGTTTTAAACTTCTGTTTGTTTTGTCTGCTAATTCTAATGGTGAATTGTTACTCATTATTTATGGAATGAGAGATTGTGAGTTCATCAAATGCGGTTGCACTTGTGAGAATTCTGTCCAACTTTGTATGAGCATCTTTCCCTCATTAGTATTATCTGGCAGTACCTTAGTTTGTCACAGACTGTGACCACTTTTATGCACTTTTGTCAATTTCTGAGTTTGGAAAATACATGGATAATATGTATTCTTACCTAAGGCCAACCGCAGAAATGTTTTTCTCTCCCATAGCCCAGGCATATCTAGCAAAGTATTCTCTGTTTTTATTGTTGTTGTTGTTGTTGTTGTTGTTGTTTCTTTGCCAGTGTGATTCTTGTTTCTATAACTCTGTTGTTATAACTTTTTAATTTTTTTTTTTATAAGGGGGTCTCAGGTCCAGTGATCACCCTGAATGGAAGAATACTTATCCTGTGTTTGGATAGGCATGAAATAAACTCATGGTCTACCAAGCAGGAAATACTCCTAAACACTCTCATATCTATTACACACATGCAAACACCATACACACATACAAGTAGATACACCCTAGGGCAGTTAAAATTTCACTTTCTATCTGTGTTTATGATTCTTTGTTTTTGGAATCTAGGTGTACTACTTTATACTTTGTGAGTGTGGTTCGATATATTTTAGCTAGTATTGTAAGAGTTTCAGTGGGAGGTGTTCTGGGTGATTTAGTCCACCTAATTTCTTTATATTAAAAAAAAAATTCTTATAAAGCAGTGTAAGCTTTAATAACTGCCATGTCACTTCATCAAGTTCTTAGTATTATGCATATTAAGTGTAAAAAAGGTACTATTTTATGTATAATGATTTATCCCAAGTTTTCTGATTGCTGAAGTTCTCCTTTCTTCACTTATTTCTATCAAGAGTGGAGACTTGCTTTCATTTTGGGATGTGATGTTATTGGGGTTTTGTTTGTTTGTTTTTGTTGTTGTTGTTGTTTTTGCTCTTACCTCTTAAGAGAGAAGACTTTAACTTTCATTTGCTATTATTGTTTATTGATGCTCCTCTAAAGCCTATATGGCAAAATGTGTATAATTTGAACTGATGGAGTATTTGTTATTCTAAATTATGAAATGATACCTTTTCATTTGTTAAAGTGTCTTCAAGAGTGAGTAATGTTTGGATTGGTAAATTAGAGGGCAAATAAAATTACACTAGACCCACTCGATGGCTCTGTGAGTAATCTGATGCTTCTTTTAGTTACTTGAGATGTTGATGTCACACTCCTTTTACTATCTTTCTTTCACAAACTCAATCTGGACTTTTTCTTCCTTTTTCAAAGATTCCAAATAAGAATATTTTGCATATATTTAATGATTTACATGTTGTTTATGTGCTCTTCAGTTGATATCCTGGACTACAACTCTATGTCTTTCATAAGTACTCCTTATAGTTAAAATTTTTTAAAAAGAGAACAAATGATATTTTGTAGCCTATCTCTTTTATTCACATAGGGGTTACTGTGCTGAATCGATTTTATGAAACATTTCTTCAATCAGTTATATTACAAAATTAAATTTACAAAATGCCCTTAGACATCATGGTGCAACAATGCAGATTAATTAGTGACAGCTCAGATTGACTGATGAGACTAATAGAAACTTAACCAGTAGGTTTCGCTCAGTGTTATTTCAAGGAAGAAACATTCAGAAAGATTAATAGTAGAGATGGAATTTTGATTTCTAACAGATGTATTTATACAAAATATGCCTAGTCATTTTTATGTAGAATAATATTATATGTATTTATATGTACACAACATGTATGTATTATATATTTATGTGTATACACACACACCCACATTTACAGACATACTACTTATTGTTTCTACAGCATAGTTCATATTTACACAAATGTTGGTGAAGTTTTTGCTAGTATTTCTCCAGAGAAGGAAGAGAAATAAAAAGTTCCCTAAAAATTCTACTTGTTCTTTTCCAAAAGAATTTATATTTGCAAAGATACTTCCTGTGCTAGTTTACATGTCTCTCATTATTACTAATGGTTTATATTCTATACTTTGGTGGACACACTCATACCTTATCACCTAGTACTCTTTTTAATCAGCTTTAGAAAAATTGTAAGTAGATCAGTTTTTCAAGAAGTACTCTATGTGAAAGAATATTCTTGGACTGATTCCATTAATATTTTTCAACTGGTCTTAATACTGTAATTCTTTATGATGTATTTATGTTCAATTTATTGATGTATCTTATTCCAATCTTTATTATAGTAACTATTACCATGGATCTTCAGCTCTATTTCGTAAACCCTGGCAAGTTGCTCAAAAGTTTATCTCTACTTCATTTCTAACATTGTAATGTAACAACAATTTATGGTACACAGTAGTCACTCAGTAAGTGCTAACTATTATTATTTAATATCTGTTACAAAAGCTAATATCAAGTGCTTTGTCATAAATTATTAACTTCACAGCATCCCAAGTATTAATTGCATTATGTTCTGACATTTCTGTGTCAATGAAAACTTTTACACCTGTGCTAGACATTTCTATCTCCAGAATTACTAATTTAATCTAGTCTCTGACATTTTGCATAGACTACTATAGTATTCTTAAGGTATTCATTTGTCTTTAGACTTTCCTGATAAACCAATATCCACATTTCCACTATAATTTATTCTTAAAACACCTATCTATTCATATCACCACTCTTCAAAACTTTAATGAGATTTTCTAATAATGCACTTCAACATTTTGATCAAGCACACAGAGTTTTTGGCTGTCTTGTGTTGAGGAAATGATTTTAAAAAACTCATGTCATCCCAGAAATCCTTTCCATAAATGCAAAAAAGGAAAGAAAATAGTTTTATTATTGAATAAGCATTAAACCAGATTGTAATGTGCATCACAGCCTATCTGCTAAAGAAGATTGCCAAAAGATAGAAAGAAATGTCATGCTTTTATATATTATAGCCAGACAGATACAGTCTGTTACATACAGGTTAGTTGGTTTATCCAAAGGAAAAAATAATCTTGTGCCTCTAAAACTAGCAAGACGTTACCACTTGTAGTCAGACATCTAGGAACGGAAACAGAGACAGGGCTCAGTGTTCTCCGATGTTTACATTTCAAAAAGACAGCTCCAGGGACCCCAGGAAAGATTCCTGGCATACAAAAACTAGTGAAAATCTTATTAAGCTTCCAAAAGATTTGCATACTTTTCAGAGATAAAGGATTTACAGTTACAAGTTTGAATTGCAAGGAAATGCTATAAGAAAAGAGAGAAAGAAAAGGTTCTCTTTAACGTTTGGCACTAGAGAAAATACAGTTTTTTAAAAGATTTGTTATTCTTACTTTTGTCAAAGTTTTTCACAATAGTTTAATTTTCTGGTGATTCCTGATGCCCTCCTGAAGCATGTTGTGTTTGTACTAATCCCCACTATACTTTTATAATTCCACTACCTTTACTACTGCAATTTATTTTCTCATCCCAAGCTGTCCTTCTTTCTTTGTCTTTCTTGGGAAACATCTAGGCATATTTCAAGGATCTAGCCTTACACCACTTTCTCTATGTATTCGCAAAGATTAAAACTGCTCTATTCAGTGGGAAGTATTTTTAAAAAGTCAAAACATTGTTTATCAAGCAAAGATATATCACAACATTTTAATAACTCATTATAAAAAAGATGAGTTTGATAGTTTTCTATATGATAATATTGGACTTCTTATGACCAAATAGGGTAAATGTGAATAGGTACATGAGAAATATGTAAATTTTAATTCTTTTTTTTTTTTTTCATTTGGACCTAACCAAACAGTAAGTGAATATGCAGAATGGGAAAATAATATACACATAGGTTGCTTGTCAATATATAAGATCTCCATAATTTGGAGGAGGAGAGTCATGAATCTATATCAACTGTGAGCATAAGACCACAAAGAGCTGCTTCTGACCCTACGGTGCCCCTCAACTTTCTTACTTCAGGAGCTTCATAAACACAGTAAGATGAATGAGGTAGGGACTTAGAGTTTGCCAGTTTTTAGTGAGTCATTATAAAAATTGTCTACCACATATTCATAAATCATGATCGATGTACTGACAATTCACTTTGTGGTTATAATCAGCCATGTTTTAGCTGAGAGGTGTACATGAGCCTATATATCTTTTTACTTTTTTGAGGTCATATTTGAAAGTGATTAGTCATTCCTAATCTTCAGCTTTAACTAGCAATATGTCTAAAGCAGAAAATTGTGAAATGAGACCTATATTTAATTTCCGAGGAATAAGATTTCATTGCTTTGAGAAATACAAAGCTAGTACCAATCTATAAGAACCCTATAAAAATGGTTCATTTTTAGCTCAATGAATATTTTTAAGCATTAGCTGTCAAATATCAAAAACCATATATCCTGCTGTGAATTTTTTTCCTGACAAATACTTTGTCTTAAAATTCTTTTATAGAATATTAAAACAACTGAAAATAGGATAGTAAAAATTGATATTTCAATGATATGAAACAGAGAATAGCTACATTGGAATGGATTACAGAAAATCAGGAACAATTTTCAGTGGTTTAAAACTGTGACCCAACAGCACCCAGAACAGGAAAAACAGTATGGAATCTGAACACAAAGACCTGGGTAATCCAGAGAGGTGTTGTGGAGCAAGCGTAGGAAGAAGCATTCAGTCCTGAGTCCAAATTCCCCTTAAATGTGTTAAATTCCATTCTTGGTACATATATACACCTCACTTGAGAAAAACTTGTCTCCAACAATTGTAGAGGACTGAAATGAAATCATGTACATTAAATGGTATCTCAATGCTTGAATGTCTTAAGATCTCAACCAAACTTATTTCCATTTCCCCATTTTTCTTAACCTTCTTCTAGGGACATAACTAATATTTTGTGTACTAGCAACAGGGCAAAGTAGACTTATTCATGACAAAAACAAAAGAAAAACTAATATGGATAATGTATATATTATTTATTAACAAAGCTTTAGCTTATTTACATATGATCAATCTTTTCTCAAAATATAGCTCTGACATTGGTGAAGTTATATGACATCTTTTCAAACTGTCTAAAATATACAGAAAATAATAATACCAACTTTATAGAGTTACTGTATCAAAGAGCTTATACATGTTGAAAAAAATAAATAAAAGCCTAGAACACATAAGTGCCCATAAGTAATACTTTTAATTAAGCTGCTTATGTTGTTGATTATGACAATATTGATGACATTGATGATAAATTTATTTTTATATTTTAATATTGAATTTAGTGTACTTTAACTTTTTTTTAATGTATTTGGTAGGAGAGGAAAAAACATTTGATGATGTCTAAACATTTATACATTTATTAAAATATTTCAATAGTTCGTCACTAGATTCTATTTTCCTTTTTTATTTTAATGTAAATAATCACTCTCTCACCCAGTAAATCAGAGTTTATAGTTTGTAGAGTTAGTCTAAATAGTGAAATTTAGGAGAAAACATTTTAATTATAATGTTAAATGGAGAAAAAAATCAAGAGTGTATATTTAGCACAAGCTTTATGCTGTTGGCAAAATTGCTTATGTTTAATTACTGCTGAGAGAGAATGCTACTTATGCAATTGCATAGATAATGATTCCACTGGAACCATATGAGTCGTTATGTAATGTTAACATCTCTGAATGAAACTCTGCAACACTTAACATTGCTTCATTTCTCATGTACCTTTCATCATGTTACATGAAATGCATCTCCATGGAAACAAAAGCATTTCCTATAGAAGACAAGAGATGAATGATTCTTGCCTAATCCTATCATCATTCTTCCAAGACTATTTTATTAACAAGTCAAAAATCTTCAACAGCAAGCAGTCTGTACTCTGCGGTTAGGAGTAGGACAACTTAATCCTTGCAATAAGGCTGGACCAACAGCAGCTAAGAACTATTTTATTAACTTCCTAGAGGATTTGTGGCTGTACAACATTAAAGGGTGCCTCACAGTAAACTAAATTCCAGGAAAAAAAAATAGTATATTTCAACCACACAGAAAGGTCAGAAAAGCCCCTGAGGAGTATATGAAATATTTGATCTTAAGTACCCATCAACAAAATGACACCATGTCATATCTGTGTTTACCACAGGCTGACATTATAAAATTCTTTTGATTTTTAAGATTAATAAAAAAACTGATAATGATTTATGGCTTCTGGCGACTTTGTGCAGATATTTTACGTATCAGAGCCACAATCTTTTCTTTCCTAAAATGTATGAAGCTTTCGCACATTCCTAATTTCATGATTGTTTTCATATATCTCTTTAATAAGCTCATATATATTTTATAATCATAATATAAAATATTACATTGTTTCATTCATATCCTTTCGAAAACATAAAAATCACCAATGATTGATTTCACGTCCCTTACCTAAATATTTAAGGCTTTCTATGTTTTATAAGCAATTCCCTGTTTTCTGCCTTCCTTTATTGTCTCTTTAAAATGTATGCATTGGTGTGCAGCATCTATCTTTTGCAGCAGATGTGTGTGTAAAACATCCTTTAGAAATAAATCCACAAAAATAATAAATAGCAGTGCTTCATGCAGATGGCTATCAAAAGCTTCACAAATTGGTACATTAGATTATTGGAATTTTGAAAAGATGCAAATGCACGAGCATGTGTGTGAATGCATGAATTTGTGTATATATTATGCATGCATGTACATTTGTGTGTGTGTATATATGGTGTGTGTATATGTGTTTGACATAGTTGATTAATATGTTTTCTTTGGATTTATTCAACATGTTTTGTTTCAATCAAAATTAGAAGAAAAATACAAAGGAAAAGTTTTGGGTTTCTTCCGATGCAATTGTTAACAACCTATTACATTTTCTTATTTGGTGAAATGAATTGATTGTGTTGCACTTTTATTTTTTTGAGTCTCAATAGTGTGGTTAATTTATTATTTTTTTAACCAAAGGCTGAAAATTAAAAACGTGAAATAATAATTGGTTATAAACAAATTGAAGGACAGAGCTACTGCAGCCTGAGAGATGTGCACTCTAAGGAACTTTCTCTGAGATTATCCAGTTATCCCATGTTGGCCTCAGGACTAGAATCTTGATCTCCTAAATCCCTATAAATGAAGCAAGCTGTACCTTAAGTGCTAAAGGAGCCGATTATAGTCATTAAACTTGCTGTAATCTCTCTTCCTTCAGTAATGTATCCTTAAATTTTAACTAGACGCTGAGCTACCTAAAATAAAGATTAGAATCCCAGATGTTATTGGATTCAAGGTTCAAGGTAGTTTGAAGGCATGAGTCTAATTCCAACTAATGTAGTGGTAATCGAAGTAATGGATGCATGACCTTGAAATAAAAAAGAGTGCACCCTTCTAGTGACTTTCTCCTCTTCTCACTGGCTTGAACACAGCTTTGGTTATGATTTTTTGTGGGCCGTATAGATTTGAGTAATGCCATAAAATGGCCAGGTAATAAGTCAGAAGGAATTTGAATCCCTGACATATTGGTATTCATTATATCTTAGGTCACTGTTATGTACATTTTTTTGCTGCAGTAGCTTAACTCGTATTCTCATTAATGCAGAACATAGCTTTATATGTGAGTGCAAATATTAATTAATTCATTCAGTTAACCAATACTTATTGAGAGTAAACTGTATACCAATAGCAGATTTTATATGGTTATTACATTCTTGTATGATATGCAGATAATAAATGCAATATAAATAAGTATGGAATTGAAATCAGGTTGCAGTAAAGAGTAGTTCTTCATGCAGACAGTTTTACAAATTGAACACCAGGAGACTGGAGTTTTGAGAAAGTGTAAATGATAAATAAGAGCATATATGCTAGATAATAACATATAATATTTGAAGGAAATAAAGTATTGAAGATATGATATTGTCAGAAAAGAAGAGTTACAAATGCAAAGTGACTGAAGGACACTCAAAAGCCTCAAATTGGTGGTAACTTTCTTGTGATGTGGGATATAATCAGAAATTGGTATACAATTTATAAGTATATGAATAAATAAAAAAGTTATATTAGAAAGCAAGTAATATATAATCTTAAAACATAATACTTAAAAAAATATAAAACCATCAGAATATACAAAATATACTCTTTAATAAAGAAATGAGAAATTCAAACTAATGAGATAAGGGTGAACATACATAACTTGTTTTTTGACCAAATATGAGAATGAATACCTAAAGAAAAAATAGAGCAATACGAAAAATTTCATGTGCTATTCCAAGAAAACATTTACATATATCTTTATTTAAAGCAATATGTATTTATTTAATATTAACTTGTAACTATGGTCTATATTTATAATATATAATTTTAATGAAAATTGTCCATGATATAGCTTAAAATTTTATTTTTTGTATGTGTATATTTACTCAATCCTTTCAAAAAGTTTTGACTGTTATGTCATGGAAAGATGCCTGAATATTTAATGGATCAATTCATAATATGTACAAAATGAAAATATTGAGCTCTTTTCAAGGAGTAAAAATTATCTTGAAGAATAATTCTGACTCACTAAGGAATCAGGCATTAAAAATTGTATCATGATTATCTCCAAAGTAAGGGCCTTAAATCCCAGCTCTTTTTAATTCATGCTTTTAATTTTTTAAAGACAACTTTTTGAAGAGTCTTCTTGATATGATAAATTAAATCTTTCATCGGTGTAGTCTACTCAAAAATTCAAAGCAACTATAAACAGATGTGAAATCCAATAATGTCTAATTAGCTTTATTTTAATTCATGCCATTGACAAAGAGCAGTGCTTACTCAGGAAAGAAAGAAAAGATACAGCAAATACTTAGTAAATATTTGTAGCAAATACTCAGAAAATATTTGTTGAATGGGTCATTTTAAGCATGTGTCATGTCTAAACACTGAAATCAATTTAATTATACTCAACTGAATGTTACATTGTTCAGAAAGATATTGTTGCGATATATATATATATATATATATATATATAATAAAATGAGCAAAATATTTTATATAGTTATAATTTGCATTAAATTGGAAACATTTGAATATATAGAAACCAAATGCAAAACTTCTAGGTGAATACTTAAATATAGAATTATAAAACACATCATATTAAGTTTATCTTATCTAAAGCCAATCCTTTCACTTGTTAACTGTATCCCATCCTCTCTTCTCCACTCAAGATTTTTGGTTCCGCAATTATCCTCTCTCTTTCATCGAAAATTTTCCCTTCTCTACTGGATCATCCCCAATTACATATAAGCAAGATAGTATTCATTTCATCTTTAAAAAACAATAAACAAACAAATTTTTGTTGCTTTCTATTAATTCTCTTTGCAGCAACCCTCTTTAAAGAATTCTCTACATTTTTAGTGTCTAATAGCTCTCCTCCCATTTCTCTCTTCACCCCTAAAAAAGTGTTTTCCCCATCACCCCAATTAAACTTCTCTTTAACTCTATGCCAATACCAATGGTTGATTCATTGTACTAATTTAGTTTATTGTGTGATTTATCTTTTTATAGTCTCTTCACTTGGCTTCTAGAAAACTACATTTCATTGCTTTTCCTCCTACTTCATGAGAGATACTTTTTTTTCAATTATGTTTTACGATTCTTTCTCTTCCCCTTGAACTCTTAATGTTGGAGTGATCCAGGCCTCAGTCAATTTGTCTTTTTCTGTGCTACCTCTACTGTCTCCTTTGCTGATTTCATTAGTTTCCTTATATTGTATATCATTTCTGTGCAAATATTTCCACATTTATATCTTCAGTCCAAATCATTTCTGTAGCTCCAATCTTATATATCCATTGCTTACTTGTTAAACTGATAGGCATATGAAACAACATGCTTGAAACTACTTCTTATATTTCCTTCTCTAAACCTGTTTCTCCTGCAGCCTGCCCCATCTCAGTGATGACACCTCTATCCTATAGGTTTCTCAAGACAAAAACTTTAGTGTCATTTTTACTCCACTTTTCCTCTGACATAATATATCCATTTTGTCATGAAGTCATATTTGCTCTCCCTTCAGAATGTATCTAGAATCAGACCCCCTTATACCATCTTGCTTTGTTCAAGCTAACCATCATCTTATACTTGACTTGATTTAATAGCTTTCCAACTGGTCTCCCTGCTTCCCAATTTGCCTTCCTATTTTGTATTATTAACATAATACTCAGTGTGATTTTGATAAAATGTTTATCAGGTGATGTTATTCCTCTGCTAGAAAATCTTTCGAGGGAGCCTCATTTCACTAGCTACAGATATTGAAGTTTTGCAAGCCCTCCTGAGCTCATCTCCTGCTTCTTCTCTCACCCCATCTCCTATTTCTCCAACTCTTGCTCACTCTTCTCAAGTCATATTGTCCTTTTTTTCTTCAAATATACCAGGACAATAGGAAAAACTACTCTCTAAGTGCCCTTGCTGCTCTAGTTTCCGCTGCCTGGAATTCCATTCTCTGGTAATCTGTCTGATATACTATTTAATTATATTGAGTCTTTGCTCAAACATCACCTTTTCATTGATGCTTACTCTAGCCATGCTATATAAAATTGCCACCCAGTATCCCTCCCTTTATCATATTTTTGTCACTTTTCACTGGCACTGCTTGGTTTGATTTCTTTTTCCAATAGAATATACTTTATTTATTATATTTACAATGTGAAGGCAGTCATTTCTGGCTATCAAGTTTATTCCAAACAAAGCAGGAATATGTGTCTTTTCATTCATTGAGGAATCTTAAGTCCTAGAACAGTGCCTGGCACGTACTGAACACTCAGTAAGTAGTTGTTGACTGGATAAATATTTATGTTAAATCACTTCAGTTTATATTGTATAGTTATAATAAAATTTATATCACACATTCAATAATTATTTAGTATTATTTGAATAATGTCAAATGGCTACCTGGTGGTGCATCAGAATGTACTTCTATTTAGTCCTCATTACTTTATCTCCTTTAAAATGTCATAGAAATAGAAAAGCTTGTACTTAAAATACTTGAAATTTCTGCTTTGTACTACTATCAAGAGATTATAGGAAAAGTCTAATGACTATAATCAGCTCCTTTAACACTTAAGGAAGCATCTTGCTTTCATTATAAAGATTTAGGTGATCAAAATTCTAGCCCTGGGTCATATGTGGAATAACTGTATAATCTTGGGGAAGGTACTTTAGAGTATACACCTTTTACTTTTTAAGTAGAGTAAATACTTTCTCCGCATTTTTATAGTGTGTTTGGAAATATCAAGAAATTATGTAAGAGAAAAAAATCATAAACGAATGTAAAAATTTTATTGTTTAGTAATTTATTCTAATTGCATAAATTATATATGCATTTATAGAAAACATATCAAGGTAATTGATAATTACCATGTGTAAAATTATTAAACTAACATGATTAAATCATCAAAAGTAGATAATTTCTACTTTTAAAGATTAGAATGAAGAAGCCACAAGTAGAAATATATCAAGAAAGTAGAAAAAAATAATTAAATAAAAATAAGTGATAAACTATAACATTTTTAAAAAGTTAAAGTAACATGATATGGTGGAAAGAGTACATACTTCTCACAGGTTAATTTGAATTTATGGGATGACTGTGGCCATGAGCAAGTAACATTACTTCTCTAACCCTTGATTTCCTCATGTACAGAATGGGAAAAATAGTATTTACATCATATGCCCTTATATTTTTTGAAGGAACACATGAAAACTCTAATTAAATAAATTTATGTAAATCGTATCTAACAGTATAGTACCAAAATATGACTGTAATAATATCTCGATAATTACTAATCTAGTTATACATGTATATATATGCATATATATACTATAATTGTGGATGATATAATTGTATACACTTACATATACATAGAAGCATACACACACAATTATAACTTCTCTGCTTCCATACTGTTTGAATAATGATGATACTGACTTTAAATTTTAAAATGTCTAAATTGTCAAAAAATAGCATTTAGTAAATTTTTATACCAGGTACACTTTTTCTCTGAAAATTAGTCTGCCATAGATAACTTTCAACCAATTCATATTTATCATAACAGTTAATTCTAAAAAGGATTCAAATAATAGATAATGTGATATCTTTTACTTTCTTTTGAAGAAGCACAGTTGCATTTGTACTTTTGATTTTATTCCCAGGAAAATTCTGTGAGCAATACACTACTACAACTATCATTATTACATATCATCAAATAGGTTTAAGGTATGGGAAAATTTGAGACAGTTTTTTAAATAAACATTGTTTTACATACTACCTTAGATTTTAAAACATTTTTAAAAAGTAAGTGAAAAATGAACATAGACCAATAACATAGATATTTTCTGTTGTCATCATTTGGTAAATCTAAAACTCCAACTAATCACCATTTCTTGTTGGTCAAATAGGAGTAAAGATCATCATTAGGGGTTTTATGCCAAAAGTCTTAATACAAGAAAGACATTTACCTTTCATTTACCTCAGTTTATTCTACTGCTCTCTTATAGGCTGTGCTGAGAATGATAATATGGAAGCACTGCAAGATTTTTAGTCATTAAAAATGCTTCATGATATCCAATTCAACTTATCCAATAAAGAACAGAAGTGGGTTAAGATATTTATAAAGATTTTCCTCCTCTGAAGCAAACATGCATTTTTTTAAAAGTTAAAGCATTTCAGTTATATCATTCAGCATCCATTTAAAGAGCTAACTGGCTAATTAGGTTTTGTAAAAGGAAGATTCTGGAATAGTATAGCAATTTAAATAGCAACACATTATATAAATAAATTTTGGCACATGTGCCAAATGATTAAATAAAAATTTTAGATGTAGAATTTGTTCCATTGCTTTAGAATGAGATGTAAGCAACTGATTCTATAGCTTTATATTGATGTTAGTAATTAATCTGTGCAAATAAAAATTGGTATACATGAGATAAAGACAAATAAATGTAGGCTTAGGGCTAGGAACAATATCACAGAAGAATGTAGTAGGAATTTAAGAGGATATTCCATATCTCATTTACTAAATTTGTTTTTAATTTTCATTGAGAAATAATAAACATAAATCACTATATAAATTTAAGATAAACAGCATGATGGTTTGATTTACATATATTGTGAAATGATAACCATAATAGATTAACATCCATTATCTCTTAAAAAATACAATAAAAAGAAAAGAAAAAAATCTTCATGCAATGAAAATTCTTAGGATCTGTCCTCTTAACAGTTATTAATTCTTTTTATAGACAATCCCAGAAATTACCAAAAGAAAGACTAATCTACCCAAGGAGTGACATTACCATGCAGTTACCTCATCTTCAATGTTTCTAAATATCATTGTGACAATATATGATTTCTTATATGTGTTATTTATACTACTTCTATATCCATACAGGAATTGAGGCTGATTACCATTATAAATCTATTGTACATTAGAAAGAGGCAAGAGACCAAATTTAATACATGATACCTAAAATTAAAGTGAAAAATATGTATGTGAAATTATTTTTGTGTGACTATAATCAGTAATTTTGTTTGCTTGGAAAACTTATTGCATAAAACATTATTAAAACCATAATAAAAATTGTACTTCTCATTTCAAGCACCATTGTACTGTGCTTTCATTAATGTGAGGGATATACATTTTAATCTTTCTATTAAACCAGTGCAGGAATTAATAGATACAACCCAGATGACCATACCACAAGGAAATAATTGAAATGCGGACAATGAAGTCTTTATCCCTTTTTCTGCCTTTACTTGTTGGGTCTTTAAGCAGATTTCTCATTCTCTGTAATCTACAGTTTTCTCACATGTGAAATCATATTAGTACTTGCTTTACATGAAAAATGTAAGCCTGATACTTGACATAAAATAGCAATTTAATTCACTGTTCCTTCTTTCACTCCCTCACTTATAAAATGGGAATTAGATAACCTACACACAAGATTATTGCTCAGAATAAAATTATATAATAATGTGATAACATTTGTAAACTATAAATTAGTTCATGCTTTTTAGAAATTATTAGAGTGTTTAAAACTTCAAATGTTTAGTTAATAAAAACTAGCATTTATTGATTATTCAGGATGTGCCAGAAACTTTTGAATACTTTGCATGTACTATTTCATTTAAATTTTATA
The DNA here is from genome assembly GCA_028627145.1 of Eidolon dupreanum. Lineage (NCBI taxonomy): Eukaryota > Metazoa > Chordata > Mammalia > Chiroptera > Pteropodidae > Eidolon > Eidolon dupreanum. The sequence continues at coordinate 134,812,783 of CM053503.1, forward strand.
GGATCCTACTTGAATTGGTACTATAATTAACTAACTTTTATAGACTAGGAAACTATGGTTCAAAAATGCTTTTTAACTTGACCAGGGTCATGTACCTAGCAAGCAGTAAAGATTAACATTCAGGTGCTAGACTGCAGAGCCATGCTACCTAAATAAACATTTATTTGTCATGTCATTAACTGCAGCGATGATGATCACTTCCTATTACTCCAAAAGTTTAGGCAACAGTTATGTATGTAGCAGCACATACACAAGGTAATATTTAATGAAAAATTTCAATGAAATTCTTATGTAATAAACCAGAATAAAAATATTAAATTTTATTAAGTGTACTGAAAATACCCATATAATTGAAATTGGTGGGCTATAATAGCTCTAAGGAAGATTTTTAAAAATTTGAAATATTAGTAAAGTACATATACTTGCAGCTAAAAAGGATGCAAATCAACTTAATTTTACTCTAAATAATTTTGGTTGAGATATATTTTTGGAAATTTTATTTTACTACTGGAAATTTTAGATTTTATTGAATTAGAAACATTTGTTACAATTAAAACAGCACTGAAAACAATTATTCAGTGACTAGCAAGTCAATAAAAAAAATAGACATGCTTTGCACATAAGTATTGAGCCTTTGTACTTTGAAATGCAATTCAATCAAATTGCTTAATTAACATGAACTACAAAAGAAAAAGTATACGTCAATTAAGTAATTTCACAGCCATAAACAATCTAAATGAACAGTTTCTAAAGTATATTCAATGTATTTTAAAAGGCCTTTATTTCATTATTGCATATAATTTTACTTCTTCAATAAATCTCAATTTCTTTTTCTTTTTGGACAGGCACATTCTGCTACACTCATATTTCATTCCTGTTCATTTTATCTGATTTTAAAAAATCAAATTCACATTCTTTCAAAACCCTTAATTATGCTGTTTCAGTAAAGGTCCTTAGTAATTTCTATCAAATCAGAATAAGAAATATAGGAAGAAAACAGGTTTGATATAAATTACTGCCCAGTTGAAGGTGTGCATAATTTATATACCTGTATGGAGTAGACATATTTGGGAATGTCAGCAAACATTTTTTTCTAGTGTTTTCCAGATGATTATATTATTTAATCACCTTGCTACTGATTGCTCCAAAGTTGGATGACTCTAAACAAACTAATGATTTTCTTCCATGGAATTTTTGGACTTGTGACTATAGTGATTACAACCATCTCTCTCTGATGCTCGAAAGTTTTAGGCTTGCAGTCTTTTTGAAGCCATAGTTACTACCATTTCATCTAGAGAGTCAGAAGAAAGCTGAGTTTCTGAATAAGAGAGAAGTAGAAATCAAATGCTCATAGCTGGAGACTGGTGAAACAGGGTTTCTGAAGATGAGTGTCTCATTGTTTCTGAGGCCTTGCAATATTCCTTTTTGATTTCACAAAGATTTCCAGTGTCCTTACAATGATTCCTGTTCATACCTAACTGCTTTATATTATGATTTTGGCAAGCACATCCAAAAAAGAGCACAAATATAAGTAGGTCATCATGTTTGTGTGGGTAGATCAGTTTAAGTGTTCAAGAAACACATGTCTAGAGAATGCAGTTAGCATTGATGTAATGGCTAGGTGAAGAGTCAGAGGAGAGAAAGAGCAATTAGGAAGATTATTTTATAAACTATATAAATGTCTAACCAATGTACTGTATCCTTGAAACTAATAATAAAATTAAATGAAAAAAAAAAGAAACATGTGTCATCAGGTTACTTCATTTTATGAGGAGTTATTTTAAGGAGAGTACAGATAGTAAGAAAAATAAGACATATTCTCAGGAGTCCAGAGCCAGGCATGGAGAAGTGGTGCCCTATTCACATCCACATTCAGGTTATGATTCAGAGAACAGCTTTAGTTATCAGTCCAGAGTACAGGTTTTGAGTTCAGATCCACCACTTCTGTTCTCTAGAAGTTTCTTCCAATTTCCAGTATGTTTATAGAAAAGAACTGCAGTGGCTTGTGGCTATAATGTACAACTAGGTGGAATATAGCATTTTGTTTTATCAGAAAGAAACCACTGATAAAGGCTGTGGGTATGCCAGGCATTTTGAGTCCTGCTAGAAATGGGTATAGAAGGTGAGGAGGAAATGATATAACTAGTAGGTTCTTAGAAAAACTTCTTTTTAACTCTTTTTCTTCAGCTACTCCTTAAATGCTAATATACTCTTAGGTCCTATCTTTATTCTATTTATTCACTTTATCTGAATCATCAAAAGTAATTACATAGTTTATATTACAATCTCTGGCAATTCTGGCAATTCCGATATATGTCTGATCAAACCTTGACAGAGCTGTTGAACTATATATAGAAGGCATCTTACTGAATTTCTATGCCTGGCTATTTCAGCATCTCTAATCCAGCATGTTTAATTTTGAACAAATTATTTGTCAAACCAAACTCTCCTGTTGTATCCTCAGTATTCATATAATCACCACTGCTTGAAACCTGAGGAACATCAAAAAAGTCTTTTTAATTTGAGATTAATTATTTGAATTGTTGACTTTCCATTCTCTTCACATCATTGCTACTATCATAAATGGGTCCTAGATTATCTCTTATTTATATTTTTGAGATTCAATGAAAACAGTTCTGTAAAATAGAAAAAATAATCATAGTACATATCTCACAGGCTTACCCTGAGGAGTAGATGTAAAGACATTTAAAGTGCTTAGCACATTTCCTGACAGTTGAGTAAGGTCTTTATTAATTTTGATTTTTATTTTGCATTCCTCTTTATGATTTCATCTCTATTCTTTTCAATTCTTTTTCCACATTGCTGCTCTAATTATCAATCCAAAACCAAAATTTGATCTCAAAATACGTTTATTGATCCTCATTATATATATAATAAGATCCTGAGCCCATTGTATGGCATACAGTGCCCTTCATGGTTTGGCCCAAGCCTGCTTATCCAGCATCAAGAACTGATATATTAGTATAATGATCTAACAAGGCTTTCCTGTACATATCTTGCTGTGTCTTATCTGGTGCTTTTTTTCATGTGTTCTACTTCCTTTCCTTGTCTCTCTGTTGAATTTCCTCTTAATCTTCCTAATAATTGATATTTCATATTGATATATTCACTATTCCCTCAACTATACTTTGTTAATTTCTTTCTTTGATTTTATACCTCTTTCCTAAATGCCTGTCTAAAAAGACCCATATTTCAATACTTCCTGGATTAATTTATTTTTGAGTTAGTCCTTGAATTATGGTTCTGTATTAAGACAGGGATCTGTAAACTTGGCAGTTTTGTTTTACTTTGTTCATTTTGCTATAATCAGTGGGAAGTTATTGAGAGATCTGGAGCAGTGAAGAGTCATATTGAAATGATATTTTTGGAAAATGTATACATGAGGGGAAAGTGGGATAGACTAGAGCAGAGATCCCCAAACTATGTCAGTTCAAGGTCCCTGTATGTCACAGTAGTTTTTTTAAGGACATGGTATGTCAAAAAATACCTAACAGTCTGTTTATTAAGTAGTTATGTCTAAGCCACAGAATAGTAATTATCCACATGGCCTCCAACAAATGTTAGCATCTTTCCCTTGAAAATTTAAAATTCCATAAGGGGCACCTCAGTGAGTTCAATGTGGAGCCCTAGTGTACCATAGCTCTTATGTCTTAACCATATGATTGGAAGTATATAAACAGGAAGGCTAGAGGCAGGAAGACCCGCCGGAATAGGATTAACAAACTGGACCCCCTGGGCTCAATCTGACACATTCCTTGTTTTGGTAAATGTTCTATTGAAATACAGCCATATTCATTCACTTATGTACAATTTTCATACTAGAACAGCAGAGCTGAGTATTTGAAAAGAGACCATATGGCCCATAAATCTGAAAATATGTATTATCTGGCCCTCTACAGAAAAAGCTTGCCACTCCCTGACATAGAAGATTAGTCCAATATCAAATTGTGATATGATGAGATGCTAAACAAAAGAGGCAGCCCTAGAAATTCAATTTTGTTGTATTTAATTCACAAATATTTGAATATCTTTGATATTTCAGACACTCTGGGGAAGCAATGAGAGATTTGTCATTAACTTTATATCCCATAGGTTAAAATTTGAAATCATGGCAGTTTTAAGTATTTAATATTTTTTTAAATTAAACTCTCTTATTAAAGTGTGTCAGGAGATTATATTTCCACAGAAGGTCAATCCTTAATCAACATCATCCTTTTTATAGCTGATAACAATTAATATAATTTCAAAATCAGTTCCTTTCTGATATGAAAACCATAGCAAAGTTGATGTGTTGATATCTTCAGTAAACCTTGATTGTACTCCTGTTTCTTAATAAAATTATCAATACAATTTTAAGTAATGATTATAGAAAGTAATGGATACTCTTGTTTCCTGAACAACCCATACTGATACATTTATATTAGTTTAAGAGAAATTTTCTCTAGGAAGCATGCACGTTCAGGCATAATTGAAATCTCTTTGTTATTCTAAAGATAATTGTATAGATTGCAGATAACAGAATCAGCCCTAGAGCTGTCATTAGCTCTTATGTAATAAGCTGGTATCATTTATCACTCATGGCCCATTCACACTCACTTCTGGGTTTCAAAAGTATTCTTCAAATAATGTATCCAGATTCACAGATATAATCTTGCAGGTTTTTCTGAAATAGTTTTTGTAGGGCTGAGTTAGATATAAATTACTTGGCATGATAGATAAAATTCAAATTTGAGCCTTATTCTGTCTCTTATGGGGAAAGTTTATATTTGATTGTGCGTGTGCATGTGCAAGTACATGTGTGTGACAGAGAATGAGAATAAGATTAGAGCCAGAGAGCATATAGTTATGAAAGTAGACAAAATAACAAATTTTGTATTTTTGCTGCAAATAAAATTTAAATTACAGCTCTTAAAAATGCAATAATTTACATTAAGAAATTAATGACATTTCTTTAAAAGCACATTCAGCATGATATTCTTTAATTTTAGATAAAGCTGTTTATTTCTTGAAGGATTTTCTTTGCTTGTTTATTGTGGAAAGGTTTTGAGAAAAAAAAACCTTAAGATTTTTTTAATAGACAAAATGGTATTTTTATTTCTAACACTTATTAATAGGTATTGCAATATTCCTAATATGATTGTATGTACAGTTCAATAATTGAATTTCTTGTTGAAAATTTCAGTGTCTTTGGGAAAAATGGTGACTAGAAGACTTCTAGGCTCTGGTTCTTTGGAGAGTCTATTAGCTCACAATACACAGGCCATTCTCTTACTTCACTTGTACTTCTCTAGTCTCCCATCCTCCCAGTGTATTTTTATTTCTTCTTCCAAAGCAGTCTTGCATCCTCCCTTCCAGTTTCCAAAGCTAACTCCAAAGTTATCTTTCTTACCATTTTCTCATCTCCAGCATCTCTTCAAACACTGAGATATTCTAGGTAAACTGTGCCTTAGAACACTGTTCATCTCTTAGCTGCAATTGCTTTTTTATCCCTGTCTACAATTTTGTCATCTGTGATGTCCTTGTAGCCTTCTTCTCTCATTGCCATACCGCAGGTACTGGAACTTCAACTGCCATATCCTTTCTACCCTACATCAATGCCACCACATCTAATACAGCCAAAAATACCAGTTAATCCTTCTTTTTCTCAGATACCATAAGTTTTGAACATTATACATCTAATTATTTTTTAACCTAGAGGATATTTTTAGGAAGATATAATTCCTGTAGTTCAAGAAGTCAGTATTTTTTTTTTTATTTTTTTTTTACAATTCTTTATATGGTAGACTATCTTTAAAGCTCAATTGAGGACATACTATTGCCTAACAGGGAATTATTTACCCAAAATTTCGAAGTGCCTTTACAATTAGTTTTCTATCACTACAGACTATTCGGTTTTTATAAAACAAAATAGCAAATGCTCAAAACTCATTTAATCAAAGAGCATCAATATCATCTTGAAAATTAAGAACTTTAAGATTCACATTAGTGAGTAATCTCGTGTACACATTTGGAGATATACCTAAATATATTTGCAGTTAGATTTCATGACTATGAATCAGAAAATTCTAGCACATAATCATGGTCCTCTAATAAGTAACTAAACTAAATTGTTACTTATCTTTAATCTTTGGTATACTAAATCTTGTGTTTCTTTAACCAGGCTTATAATCAGTGTTTCTTTAACATGCATCTAAATAAGACATTAATAAATTAAAGATGTATTAAAAGTATTTTTCTTAGAGAGAAAAAATATCACTATATCATATGAAATACATTAGAATTCCAGTTTTCAATTGAATTCTAAGATGAATATGTAAAAGTGACTGACTTTTTAGCAGTTACTATACTTGTGGCGGAAGATTCATTTGCAAAGCTTTCCAGCCACAGTTTTGAAATCAAGAACTCATAGCCTCTCTTTTAAGAAGTCTTCTGATTCTGTAGTAAATAGAAGAATGTGTAGTTTTACAACTTGTTTTGACAAAAATGACACTTGATGTTTTCAGAGTAAATCTTTTGAGTTTTTCTGTTTCTGTTCATTTACTCCGTTCTCATACTATGCTTTTAATCCTAATCCTTTTCCTGCTGCATTCATGTATAGCATGTGCGTGCACACACACACACATGCACACACACACTCTTAACATTTTCTATTTCAACTATCATTATTTCATGCTCACCTGGTACTTTTCTGAGCAATGGAGGTGGGAGGGAGAAGATGTCTTTTAAATTCAAGAAATGGTCCTGATTTTAACAAAATAATATTATTTACAATGGAAACAGTTTAAAGTGCAGCCAATATATTAAATCATTACCCATTATTTATTTCCTAGATATTAAAAAATAGTTTCACAGGCTTGATCTATCCAATTGTGGAAGGTTTTGACTTCCAGTTTATTGGTAGGAAACTACAAGAATGATCTAAACAAAGAAATGTTTAGCATTGTTGTTGTCAGGAAGTATAAATACATGTTATTTCACAAGAAGTAATTAGCTTCCCATTGCCTGTTCTCAGCTTCAGTCTGGAAATCAATCTGGACCCTGAACAGCTGAACAATAGTAGTGTCAAAGATATGGAAAGTGGTGTTCACTGAACCCCCAAACTTTGTTAGTCGCCATACGTTGATTTCTCAAAGATGAATGTATTTCTTCGGTAACAAAAGTCCTTTTATTTGAAAATAATTGGTCTTGCTTTTCCTTAGTGGAAGAACTAATGCTACAGTAAATATAATAATAGTCATCACTATTTTTTTTGTTTGCATAGTCTTTTTCATTCTAAGCTATTGCCATGAGATTATTCTTTTTATATTTTGCATATGTCATGCTGTTATCCTCTTTAAGGACGTTTGATGACTCTCCTTTCCTTACAAGATAATGTCAAATCTCTGGGCTTAGCATCTAAGACTCTAAAATATGGCCTCAAAGCCTAATAACCTTATTTCAGACAATTTCTATGCAAACATTATCAGTAAAAATACGCTCACTGCTTTTTTCCTTCACAAATCTTCTATTAAAATACTCACTGTATCAAACTGATCATCTGCTATATTTTTATGCTCCTACTTTTCCTCTCTTCTGAGTAGTACTTGTTTAAACCTTGCCTTATTCTAGGAGTGTGTTTTACCCTCTTCTGAACTCATCAAAATCCCAACATCTCCTCAGGGCCCAATTGATCTCATCTTCCTTTTAAAGACTTCTACACTACTCTAGAAAAAAAGTAAGTTTTCTAGCTTCTGAATTCATCCTGTTTCTAAGGCTTAATGATCAACTAATGTGTTCAAAACCAACATTTGGAAGTGTGAATTTATGGAATAGGAGGTCATAATATAAATCCTAGTTATTCGTAAAACAGCATTCATCTAGCAAAAATTTGGCGAACATATCTTCTGTGTGGAGCACTGCTCTAAATGTTGGGTGTAAAGAGATGACCAAAGCAGACCAAAAGCCTTGCTTTCATGAAGATTGCATTTTAATAAGATAGATAGTCCTAAAACACATTAGATAAATAAATTCCATAACATAGGGAAAGAGGATGCAGTGGCTAATTTTATGTGTCACCTTGATTGGACCATGGAGTCTCTGGACATTTGTTCAAACATTATTGTGGGTACATCCGTAAGATTGTTTCTGGATGAGATTAATATTTGAATCAGTAGACTGAGTAAAGTAGATTGCCCTCTCTAAAGTGGGCAAGCCTCTTTCAGTCAGTTAATGGACTTAATTTACTTCTATTAGGTAATATAAACACAGCAGAAGTTTCTAAGGAGTATTACAATTAAAAGAATCAAAATTTTAAGAAAATCACTTAGACAAGAGAGGACTGAGGTAGGGTGATGATGAAAATACTACCAGAGCAAACTCAGTAAAAATTGAAATGAAGTCACTAAGACCCGAGGAACCATGGGCTAGAGAAGATCAAACAATAATTCCAGTCATTGGTTTTCATTCTAGGTGAGAATGATGATGACAATGCTATTCACTGAGCCCAAAGGACTAAGGAAAAATTCAGAGCAGAAGGAATAGAATGAGCAAATACTTGCATATAGATTGCAGACTAGGAATCCATAAACCAAAACTAGCCTTCGATATTTTTTAATTTCTCTAACAAGTTTTTAAAATTTTAATTTTTATAAACTCAAAAATTGTGATAGTTCCAAAAAATTATTTTATTTTTTGGACATTTTAACATAAAAAAGGAAGACTTGCCCTCCTGTAGTTTAGCAAATCAGAGGAGCTGAGTAGCAGCCACCTCTTTTAGACAAGGTATGGACGCAACACTTAGATTTGCCACAAGCCCCTTCCCTGGACTCTCTCTGAGACAGGCAGAATCAAGAACCACTTTGAAATTTTGCTTCGTTCTGTAAATGTCTCAACTAAAGTTTTGGATACAGCACTAGCCTTAGATTGTAAGCAGTCCAACGTAGGAGACTGCCCATTATATACCCTGCATGTTTAAGGCAGAGCCAGGATCTTTGCAGCCACCATAAATTGAATTTGTTACTTGGTTGAATTAAAGTTTTAATGGCTACATAGTAGAAAGACTAATTAGAGCCAGACCTTGCTAATTTCTAATCCCAGGTTGTTTAGTCTCTTTTTTGAGACTCAGTTCCTATATGGGTGAAATGAGGATAATACAGGCATACCTCAGAAATAACACAGGTTCCAGACCACTGTAATAAAATGAATATTGTAATAAAGCAAGTCATATGGGTCTTTAGTTTTCCAGTGCATGTAAGTTATGTTTATATTATAGTCTATTAAGTGTCTAATAATATGTCTAAAAAAGAATATACATAATTAGAAAATGCTTTATTGATAAAAATATAAACCATTATCTGAGTCTTCAGCGAGTCAAATCTTTTTGCTGGTGGAGGCTCTTGCCTCAATGTTTATGGCTTCTGAGTAGTGGTTGCTAAAGGTTGGGGTTGCTGTGGCAATTTCTTAAAATCAGACAATAGTGAAGTTTGCTTCATTGATTGATTTTTTCCTTTCATGAGCATTTTCTCTGTAGCATGCAATGCTGTTTGATAGCATTTTACCTGCAGTAGAATTTCTTTTAAAATTGAAGTCGACCCTCTCAAAACCTGCCACTGTTTTATCAACTAGGTTTATTCGTAATACTCTAAATCCTTTGTTGTCATTTTAACTATCTTCACAGAATCCCTAACCCCAGGAGTAGTTTCCATCCCAAGAAACCACTTTCTTTGCTTATCTGTGAGAAGCAACTTCTCATCCATTAAAGTGTTATCATGAGATTGCAGCAAGTCAGTCACATCTTCAGGCTCCAATTCCAGTTATCTTGCTATATCTACCACATCTTCCACTGAAGTCTCAAACTCCTTAAAGTCAGCCATGAGGGTTAGAATCTAATTTTTTTTTTTTTTTTTTTTAGATGAGACAACCCTTGTTTGACCTCACAGATTGCAAGGACATGTCAGCTTACAATCTCTTATTTTTTATTTTTTATTCCTACAGCACCTGGTCTTCCTAGGTGGTCTCCCATCCAAGTACTAACCAGGCCTGACCCTGCTTAACTTCGGGGATTAGAAGGGCTTAGGCTTGTTCAGGGTGGCATGGCCGTAGACTAGAATCAACTTTTTTCAAATCCCTGTTAATACTGATATTTTGACCTCCTATGAGTCATGAATGTTCTAGAATGGTGAATTCTTTCCAGAAGGTTTCAATTTACTTTGCTCACATCTGTAAGAATCTATGGCAGCTATATCCTTACAAAATGTACTCCTTTAAAAACAAGACTCGAAAGTCAAAACGACTCTGTAATCCATGGGCTACAGAATGGATGCTGTGTTAGCAAGCAGGAAATGACATTAATCTTGTACATCTCCATCAGAGCTCTTGGGTGACCAGGCACATTGCCCATGAGCAGTAATATTTTGAAAGGAATCTTTTTTTCTGAGCAGTAGGTCTCAACAATGGGCTTAAAATATTTAGTAAATCATGTTGTAAGCAGAGGTGCTGCCATCCAGGCTTTGTTGTTTCATTTCTAAAACACAGGCAGAGTAGATTTTGCGTAATTCTTAAGTGCCCTAGGATTTTCAGAATGGTGAATGAGCACTGGCTTCAACATAATATCATCAGCTCCATTAGCCCCTAACAAGAGAGTCAGCTTGTTTTAGGAAGCTTTGAAACCAGACATTAACTTCTCCTCTTTAGCTATGAAAGTCCTAGATAGCATCTTTTTCCAAATAGTTATTTCATTTACACTGAAAATCTATTGTGCAATGTAATCACTTTCATTAATTATCTTAGCTAGATCTTCTGGATAACTTGCTGCTGCTTCTATATCAGCACTTGCTGCTTCACCATGCACTTTATGTTATGGAGATAGCTTCTTTCCTTAAACTTCCTAAACTGACCTCTGTTAGCTTCAAAGTTTTCTTCTGCAGCTTCCTTAACTCTCTTATTCTTAATAGAATTGGAATGAGTGTGGGCCTTGTTCCAGATTAGGCTTTGGCATAAGGGAATATTGTGGCTGCTTTGATCTTCAATCCAGATCATTAAAATTTTCTTCACATCATCAATAAGTCTACTTCATTTTCTCTCCATGTGTTCATTAGAGTAGCACTTACAATTTCCTTCAAAAACTTTTCCCTTGCACTCACAGCTTTGCTAATTGTTTGGCACAAGCGACCTATCTTTTAGCCTGTCTCAACTTTCGACATGCCTTCCTCATTAAGCTTAATCATTTCTAGCCTTTGGTTTAAAGTGAGAGATGTACAACTCTTCCTTTCACTTGAATCTTTTGGCCCTTGTAGGGTTATTGCCTCATCTAATTTCAATATTGTTGTATCTCATGGAATGGAGAGTGGGAGAGAGACAGTGAACAGCTGGTTGATGGAGCAATCAGAACACACACTGTTTATTTGATTAAGTTAGCTGTCATTTAAGAGTATGGTTTGTGGTGCACCAAAACAATTACAATAGTAATATCAAAGATCACAGATCACTATAACTAATGTAATGGTGCTGAAAAATTTTGAAATATTGTGAGAATTATCAAATTGTGACATGGAGACATAAAGTGAGCAAATGCTGGGAAAATGGTACCTATAGATTTGCTGTATGCAGTGTTGCCACAAGTATTCGATTTGTAAAAAATGCATTATCTGCAAAGTGCAATATCGTGAGATATGCCTGTAATAAGTAGTACCACCAGGTGGGTAGTTATGAGCTATTGAGTAAGAGGTGCACAGTGCATTGTTTTAAACAATGATTAGGAGAGTTTAGCTATAATATAAGATGAAGTCAATTCCAACATGTAAACACTTTGTGAAAAAAAAATGAAAAGAGCAAAATCAGTCTTCTCTATTAGAAGACTTTCAGTTTATTGGGCAAGTTTTCTATTGTCCATAAACATGAACAAAAATAATTCTACTTGCTTAAAAATGTAATCTAATCATTTTTCTGTGTTTAATCCATTTCTATATTATCAAAACCTTCAATATATGATGGAGGGTGACAATTTTTAAAAGTATACCATGCAACAGTTGGCTTGCTTTATATCACTTTATATATATTTATGGAAAATTCCAGGGGATTTTTGCTTACTATCTTATTTTGTATACTAGGAATAAAATTTAAGAATTCATATTGTATTTTCAGCAAATATATAACAGATTTCAAAATTCAAAATGAATGCATTATAGACAATAAACTCTACTTATTTACATATAAAATACATTATATCATTTAATATAATGTATTTTAATTACATATAAAATACATTATATCAAACTGCCCTCATTACCAAGAATAAAATAGTTACTACAGTCTAATATATATTGAAATACTATTTTAATATTTGCATAAATAATTGTCTAATAAGAATATTGCTATGGGGGGTAAAAGTATTTAGGACATCTTATAAACTTGAAAAAAAATAAATTTTCTAATGTACTTGAATTCTGTAAATTCTTAAACATTCCAGGCCCTCTTACTCTTTTTAAAACAGCCATGAAAGTACAATTGATTTTATTCGTTTCTCTAACGTGTTCCTTTCTTTTGATTACCAGATAAAATTTAGATTTTGTTTATATCTGGAAATGAAAATCCATTGTTTGCCAACTATCTTAATTTCAGACTTGACCTTAACAAAACATTTAAAAAGATTTTTTTTTTAAAAGGCACTGACACTAAATCAGAAGGTGATTTCTTCTCGTAGAGGAAATTAGACCCATTAACTTTAATTGGAATTGAACAGCCACCCTGAGAAAGCTTGTCCAAGTGAAAATGAGTGTAGTCAAATTTAAGGCAAGGTGTATGAGGACATCTAAAAGTATAATGTAATGCAGAGTATTTCAGTATGGCCTGTTAGTAACACCTAGAATCCTGCTTTAAAATAAAATAAAAAATAGCTACTGGAAAAAAATACACACACACACACACACACACACACACACACACACACACTCATGGAATTTTCCTGTAGTAGGGAAATGATTTAAACTAACTATAAAATCCCTTCCACTTATCAGATAACTTTAAAATAAGTTAATATTAGTGGAGAACATTTAAATGTTCTCCTAAAATGTAGCCAGATTATCCACAGAGCCTATGGCTTTACTCTGTTATAGTCAAGAAATATTAAAAACAAAACAAAATATTAAAAACAACTCCTTAAGCTCTTACTTTAAATACTCTAGGGGGAACTTGTTATTTAAAGAGACTACTTTTCCCAGTCTTATAAACAAATGACTGATCTCTTATTGTAACTTATGCAAATCCAGAACTTTATGTGTATATTTTGTGATATTTTTCTATTTATTGGGAGAGGTGTTTCTTACATCCAGGTTATATAGCTATCCACCTCTATAGGCATACATGCATATATGCATGTATCTGTTAATTTGGCCATATAATTATATTTGGAAGCCAATTCTTGGAAAAGGTTATGTTAAAAGATAAACTGAGATACAGTGCTTACCTTATTCGGGAAAGCTGGCTGTTTGTGATTGGTTGTTCCTAAATTTGATTTTTCTCAAATTCAAGTGCATTGCCACTGATTTAGATTTCAGTTTGCTTATGTAGATTATCAAGGCATTCTCATGAACTGTCCTTCTCCATCAAATCAACTCCTTGTTTGAATACTTTAACAGTTAGAAGAATGGAAGCAATGTTTCTGTGCCCATAACCTCTTTTCATTTCCTGCTATGTGGGGATTAAGGCACACCTGGTTCCCCTGCAGAGTACAATGGACTCCTTTAGCACTGATTTATTTAATTTCCTAATTTCTACTAAACACAATTATCCCTAGGATCAATAGAAAAAGTAATTTGAATTTTACAGAAGCATGAAATTGAGCTGCATGTGCTATCATGCTGAGGAGCAGACCAATTCATGGCACTATAAGGAAGAATCTAGCCAACTCTTGCTTTGGCATCTTGTTATGTTCTACACTTGTGTTTGCAAAAAAATTGTCATTCCATGAAGATGAAACTCCAGGGAAAACTGAACAAGTTTAATTAGTGAGGTCAGGCTAGGAATATAAAACCTGTGAAACTTGATAGAAAATGACTCAAGATAAATGCAAGAAGTCATTTTAAGCTAAGAATTTGAGATTTAGAAAGTATCTAGACAATACAACTAAAAAAGTCAAGATAATGCTTTAGAATTAGATGCTCTGTCTGAATAATTAAAGAAATCAAAGGCTAGTTATGGTAATAACTACAATAGTATCAGTATTTTGACCAGATCCTCTGCCTATGATTTGAAAGACAGTTCTTGAGAAAAACACCTGTCACTTTATAGTATGGCAGCACCTGGCAACCACACTGTAGTATAGCACTTTTATCAGAAATAAATAAAAATAGACTCTAATGAGGCTTACAAATTTAATCAATTGATCTGTTAGTATAGATAAAGACTTGTTATGGGACGCTCTCAGTTAATTAATTTTTGAATGATTTTAGAAACCAGTAAGGATACATAAAAACCAAAATCTCTGAAATCATGTATTAAAAGATACAAATAGAAGAAAGAAAATAATTGCTTAATTCATCTCAAAAGGTGATCTTATCTATATTTGGAAGAGAGTGTAAAAAAATAATTACTGAAGAAATTATGTTTATTTATTATATACCTGTTTTTGCCTTACCATGTGTAACTATAGACAACTCAATTAGAAACACAGTTTAAAAAAAGCTGGATACATTGATCATAAAAGTGAATTTGTGTCAGCATGTAGACAGAATAGACAATAGCCAAAGTAGAGACCCATGAACATAATTCTAATACAATCCTAACAGTGGACAAATTGGTGGTACAGGGCCCTGTATTTATCTTGTACCCATACAAGAGTCCTGCAAATTTAGCATGTCTTCAACAAGCTGGCAGCCCAATCCAATGTGGTTCTATGAAAGTTGGGTAGGGATATACTATCCCTCCAAATAGAAGGGATACTCTTGTCAAGCAGCCCTCCTAGAACTGTGCCCTGGCAGTTTGTTCTGAAGGCAATCTCACTGGCATGCATCCCAGAACTCCTTAGAGTGTTTGTTCAAACCTACCCACAAGGAATAAATGGTTACTGGGGCTTATGTGGGTCCAGATTCAAGCTTAAGGCAGCCCAGTTGAGTGGTACTGCAGCCTCTGGCAGGCAAGCCTGTTTCTTATGTCATTTTCAGGTTTAGCTTCCTTGCCTTTAAGTTCAACATGTCCAGAACTGAACCCATGAATAACCTTTGCCTCATCACAAATCTAGTATTCCTCATCTCAGTGAGTAGCATCCATGGAACCTGTTGAACACTTTAGAAATCTAGGCATCATTCTTGTTATCTCTACTTACCTCCATTTCTATGACTAATTCTTGAAATTTCTCATCTATTTTACCTCTTCCAGATCTCTAATTATCTTTACCACCATAAACTATCAAAATCAAGCTACCATCAATGGGTAGTTACAAGCAAACTATTTAGGGGTCATGTAAAGTATTGTAATGATCCCTAAGTAGTTTGCTTGTAACTACCCATTGACATATAAGTGATCTTTTAAAAATGCAGATCTCGTCAAGTCATTTATATCCTTTTCTCACTCTTAAGCCTTCATTGACTAACCAGTTTTAAGAAAAAACAAAACAAAGCAAAACAAGGTGTTAGGTTTACTTGTGTGTTGATTGCTTTTTCTCCTTTCATTAGAGCACCCATATATACTAATAAGAATGAGCTATTAGTAAGAGAGAAATGAAAATGCAGAAGAAACATGATGGATAATGGCTGTGCAAAATCATGTAGTAGGTTAGTGAATGGGATCAAGGTCAAAAGTGATAGTTTGGACTTTGGGATAAGCAGAACTTCTTCCACTGGACCACAAAGGGAAGCAGAGAATATATGAATTTGTTCTGAAATATGTTAGGACAATGAGGTAACACTTATTTGATTGCATTTGTTTTCTCAATGAAACATATGTAAGAGGTATCATCAGATGAGAGTATATATTGTCAGCTTTGGTGTCAGGGGTCTGAAGAGAGAAAAGGAGGTTTAAATATCCCCTTTATTGAGGAGATATTTGCTAAGTAAAGAAAGGTGTGTTCAAGTCCTTATGTTATTAAATACATAATGTTTGAAAGAATGTCTTAAACTGTAGTGAAAAGACAGGAGGAATGAGCTGTGAACTCTTGAAGCTGGCACTAATATTGTCATTGTCACCCATTTCTTCATTTTAATTACTTGTGAGATAACGTAAACCCTAATTTACTCGAGTTTCCTCATTGGTCAACTAGGCATCAGGCCATAACAGTTTGTTCCTTTCAAATTTTCTTATTTTCTCAATGAAGTTTCTGATTGTGAGTAACATTAACCTGTGTTCTTTCACGACAAGGGTAAATAGTATAAGTAAAGTCATTAAGAAAGGAACACGTAAAATTTTCAGAGGAAGGTTAATAGACCAATTGTTAGTGAAGGCTGTACCTTCTGCACACTCATAGTTCCAGTTCCAAGACAAGTGTGAATTTATAATAAATCTTTACTAGTCTGATGATTATTTGTCATAATGGCATGGAGTTAATAGTAAATATCTGAAAAATAATCTCTTCTTTGCAATCATGTTTTTGGTATTGCACTGTGAATAGTCTTCACAATCTATGAACATTTTAGGTATAGCACTGTGAATATATAATATCTTGCACTCAAAAGGGAATGGTTTAATTATCCTCTTATTCTCCCCAAAGTGATCAATCTTTGAAAGCTTAAATCAAGAATATACCAGATGTAATACAGATTGCAATAAATACAAAGTTTATTGGCCATCTCTCTTTTGGCCATATGTCTTTGTAAGAGTATTTTAAAGCGCAGCAGTGTTCAAGAAGATCATGTTTATTTATACAACCCAATACATCACCTTTGCAAATTATAAAAATCAGTGCCCATTTTCATAGATTCCTTATTTGACTAGAGTCTGACTTTCTGAACTTTTTCTTTCCAGAAAACATACAGCCTAAGATATCTATGGCTATACCCAAGAAATGTCATCCAATGCCTCATTGTGGATGAGTATATCTTTTACAAAGACAAAGATGAAATTGTTTTTTATCAAGAAAATCATTCATCTGTCTCAAGCCCTCTGTAATATTAGTCAAAAATATAAAATACATAAATATAAGTTGTTTCTCAGAATAATGAGGAATAAAAAATCATTTCCATATTAGCAACTGAAATACTAATATAGTTGCTGATACTAAAATAAGTTTTATTTTTCCCTTTATAATAAAATGTCATATGCTAGAGATTGACCTGAATATATTATTTTAAAATTATTGTTTAAGATGTTATGTTATTTCACATTAGTCTCATTATAAAATTATTTTTATGTCATTGAATGACATACAGTTATCTTTACAAACTCTTCTATACAGATGTAATTGCAAATACAGTCTGTATTTTACATATTTTATCAGTGAAGATAGGGGCAGGAACACTTTATTGTTAGCATTTTTATGCTTGGAATTTGCAAGTAATATTATTTAAGAGAGACATGGGTGATGATGATGTGGCAGTTAATTTTGATAGCATCATACCATGCACTGATTTCTATAAGTGTAGAAACTAGTAAGAGAATTTTAATGGGAATTTAAAATTACTTACTGTAGAAGAAAGCCCATGCACTCCATGAAAAAAATGTGCTAACAGAAAATATTATATTCTTACTTGGAAAACCATATCTGGGAAACACTCAAAGCAGCCAGCTGTGAAGGCTTTCTTCAGAAGAGCAAATATAAAATTTTCTTTTCAATTGATTTTAAAAGAAGGTACGTTTGGAATACTTACAGACCAAAAAGACGAGAAACTTTAGAAATATCTAAAATATACATGTTCTATAAAATTATCCTCAAATATTTAGGTCTGAGAAAAACCAAAAGTACATATAAAAATTTCTCAAAAGTTTAAGTCTTCTATAGATCTTTTTGGAATATAAATTGTTTTAAAATATTTCTTGGAGATGTTCTCTAATATAAACCCTGTAATTTGACTTGGAATATATATGAATTTTTACATATAAATACTTTCTTAAAAGGAATGATTCTGTTAAATATGTTTAGGTATTATCTAGACTTCAAATTTGTTTCTCTTTCATAAGACATAAATGTGAAAATATTTCTCATACCGGCTGAATAATTTCATTACATATATGTCTTTGCTTTCTCTTTTTATTTAAAATAGAAAAGTATGTTTCTTTCTAAGCTATAAGTACAGTTATTTTATAAAGTTATTTTTTATCAGGTTGTGAAAATATATATGTAAGTAATGTAGAACACGCTTAACTTGATATTCACTCTATAACTCATTGACAGTATCTCAATTTTTAGTATAAAACCCTTTTACTGAAGTATAACTTACACATAAGAAATATTCAGAATCTTAAATGTATCATGCAATCAACTGTTCCAGATTTGTTACAAATGCATGTTTTCATGGAACCTATACCCTTATCTACATGCAGAAATATTCATCTACCCAGAAAGTTCTTTTGTGTTTCTGTCAGTTTCTGTATAGTATGCCTATTTAAATAATGTCAAAGCTAAAAGGACACTGCTCAGTCTTATATTGTCATAGTATGACATTACTAATAGTGATCTACAAGATGAAACTTAGTAACTGATCTAAAACAAATTTAATACGAACAATGTTTACATGAGACAAAGCACAAAGTTGTGATTTGATGTGTGAGCCCAATGAAATATCTTGTTCAAACTCACAATTCACTATTATATGGAAATATTCTTGTTAACTGTAGCACTCATTTAGTTGAGATGATTGCATCAAAGTCTTGTTGCATGTGTTTTTGATTTGTCTTGATCTGTGTTATTTCTGTTGAATGCATAATGGTGCATTACACAGACAACTGATGGATTAAACTAGATAATTTTCCAACCTAATACCTGCCAGCCTTGTAGATTAACAGGTGAAGGTCCATTAAACGGTTTGATCTACTTTGTGTTGAGTCCCCTACACAACTTCCTGAGGGCACTCCTTGTCTTGTTTGTGAAAAAATCGTTGCTTTATTACAGTGTTAGTGAATGATGCCTCTCTTTCTTGTCTGACATGGATTTTTCCATGTCAAATCCTCAATCTCATCCTGGAAGAATTCCTACTATCTATATAAAGCCATGCATTATAGACACCTCTTGAACTTTCTTTCTAAATGACAAAAATTTTCACTTTGTATAACAATGAACATCTTAGGAAACCTTTGACAAAATTTAACAAGTTTGTATAGGTAAAAGGTGCACAAGAACAACAAGAAAGAAAGCAACAAAGAAAGCATCAAAAGTCAGTTTGTTTTAACTTGTATGGTGAGTGTTCAAAACAGGTTCTAACTCAAAGATTTCTTTCTCAAAATTGTAAACCCTCCTCGGAAACTCTCTGTGTATACTCAGCTTTATCTATACCAACCTACTAATAATTTATTTTTTCCACTAACTTCTTCCCTTAACTTTGGAAATATGTTACCATTTCTTCAGGGTTTAGATCAGATGGCAGGTTTGCAGAAGCTGAATTCTTAACTTGATTTAGAGCAAAGTTAGAGATTTTAATTAAGAATATTTTAAGTAGATGATGGAAATTTGCAAGAGAACACTAATGTTTGCTAATACATATTTTCCTGACAGAAGTGAAGAAAACTAGGAAGTAAACTGAGTAATTTCTTTTTTTAAAGTTTTTTCTTAATGGTAGATACGAATATGGAATCAAAATTGTAACGAAATAAAGATAAAACAGGAGACTTTAACATTAGATTTGGGGAAATTATCAAACACTATTTTGAAGTAGTCAACAGCTGAAATACAAAGAGAACCTCATCTATTTTTTTTTTGGGTAAATTGCTTCAAACTAGAATTATGATTTTGGACAGAAAAAAAATAATCAAGGTTGAAAATATTTGTAGTTAGATATTTATAATACCATGATTACCCAGCTATCTTTCTGTTATTGACTTCTAGTTTAATTTCATTGTGGTCTGAGAACATATTTGGTATGGTTTCTATCCTTTTAAATTTGTTAAAGTCCAAAATGTGGTCTATTTGGTCAAGGGTAATTACACTGAGCTGAATTTAATGTACATTATAAAATGGACATTATAAAATACTTTGCTCAACAAAAGCAAAATAATACACATATTTCTCAAGCTCACATAGAACATTCATCAAATAGACCACATTCTGGATAGCTGGAAAATCCTCAAATGTAAAAAAATTTAAACATACTTCTAAATAACCCATCTGTCAAAAAAGAAGTCCCAAGAAAATTGAGATATTTGAACTACATGCAAATAAAAATACCCATTTATTAGAATTTGTGGGATGCAGTGAAAGCAGAGCTTAGATGGGAATTTATAGCACTAAATGCATATATTACAAAAGAAGAAATATCTAAAATTTAAAACCTAAGTATATACCTTAGGAAAGTAGAGAAGAGCAATTTAAACCTAAAAAATAAAGAAACAACAAGAAATCATAAAAGTTAATGTAGAAACTAATAAAATTGAAAGCAGAAAAGCAATAGAGAAAATAAAATCAAAATCTATTTCCATAAAAAGACCAATAAAATTAATAAACCTTGAATCATGCTAAGAAAAAAGATACAAATTATTAATATAAAAATGAAAAAAATAAAAAAATAACCATCCCATGGAAATTCAAAGTATAATCATACTATGAACAATTCTATGCCCACAAATTTGATAACTTAGATGAAATGAACCAGTTCATTGAAATACACAAACTACCAAAACTCATAAAAGGAGAAATAGAGAATTTAATAAGTCTATATGTATTTTAGAATTTGAATCAATAATAAAAATCTTCCCCCTCCAAAAAAAAATACCACCAAGCCTAGATGGTTGCACTAGTAATTTATAGCAGACATTAAAGGAAGAAATTAAACATTGTGCAATGCCCTTCTGATCTTATCCTTGATATAATTGCTTGTTCTAAAGTCAGCTTCATCTGAAATTAATAGTTACCCCAGGTTTCTTTTGATTAGTTTAGCATTGTAAATACTTCTTCGGCTCTTTATCCTGAACCAATCTGTATATGTCTTTATATTTAACGTGGACTTGCTGTAGACAGCGTGTAATTGGGTCTTGTGTTTTATTTACTCTGACATTCTCTATCTTTTTAATAGGTGTATTTAGACCATTCACATTTAAATTGTTATTTATATATTTCAATTTAATAGCTGCTATATTTAGAATTTTTTCTGTGCATCACGTTTCTTTTTTTTTCACTTTTCTGCCTTATTTTATATATGATTTCATTTTCTCTCCTCTCATAATTATACTTCTTTTTTTAAAAAAAGGTAGTGGTTGCTCTCAAATTTACAGTATACAGTTTTAGCTAATCTAAACTCACTTTCAAATAACACTATACCAATTCATTGAGGTATTGAATTGAGGTATTGCCAGTTTCACGCTTTTATAAAATTGCTGTCATTTGTTTCACTTATCCATATGCTACATTTGCCAAATAGATTGTTACCATTATTGTTTTAAACAGTTATCT